>JAJPUD010005397.1:139075-159925 GCA_023553655.1 Myrmecobius fasciatus
TGTAATTTTTTTCTTTTTCTTTTTTTTTTTTTTTTTTTTGCTTTTTGCTGAGGCAGTTGGGGTTAAGTGACTTGCCCAGGGTCACACAGCTAGGAAATGTCTGAGACCAGATTTGAACTCAGGTCCTCCTGACTTCAGGGCTGGTGCTCTAACCATTGCGCCACCTAGCTGCCCCTAATATTTTTTTCTTTTTTAAACAAATTATATTATTTGGGGATTTGTAAAATGGGGGTACTAATAGCACCTTTCTTGAAAGGTTATATTAAAGAACAAATTACACACACACACACACACACAGATATGTATGCAAGCTATCTGAAAGCCTATTTAAATGTTATATAAAATGTTAGCTAATATTATTACTGTTGTTATTGTTGAAGGTAATAAGGTCTGAACTAGGACAGTGGCTATGAAATGGAGTGAATGAAATGGAAAGAAAATAATTATGAAAGTCATTGTGGAGATAAAACTTTTGAGATTTGTCAATTAATTAGCTAAGGGGAGTGGGAGATGGGGATGAGTCATGCTGGCTTCAAGGTTGTGAATCTGTGTGATTGGAAGGAGGCTAAAGTCCTCAGAAGAAATGAAGAAGACAAAACATAAAAGGTAAATTGGAGAGATGAGGTAGGGGAGGAGGAAGCAATAATGCTTCCATGGGGCAACTGATGAGGAAGCAGAACACCATCCAGAGTTGAATGTGGAATGAAGTGAGCTTGGGTGGAACCCCTCCTATAGTCTCAAACTTGGACTTAGCAATGAGGGTACAGGGGAGTAGATCCCAGGGTGCTTACATATACAGACTGGGGGTGGGTGGGGGGAGCTGCTTGTGAGGAGGCAATGAAGTCTTCAATGAGTTGAGCTGGGAATAAGTCGATTTAATTGGTAATATGATGAGTTCAGTTTTGGACGTCTTGAATTTGAAATACCTATTGGACACCAGATGAACATGTTTAGCAGACAGCTGTTGATTCAGTTTAGGAGAGGGGTAAAGATTAGCTATATGACATGTTCCAAAAAATCTTAGAGAAATTTTAAGCAACTGCACTAAGACTTTTGGGATACCCTATATAATTTGGTAGATATTTGCCTAGACATGATAATTAGATCCATGGAAAAGTTCAAAAGCAATAAGGTAATAAGTCTGGACAAGGGAATTGGGCCCCTGGTTCACAAAACTCTTCTCTTTTCTTTCACATATACCCCTTAGGCTATATTTTACCTTTTCCTAACTCTTCTCCTTCAAAATAGATATTCTTGATTTTAATTGATGTTGCCTAGATAAAAATATAATAACAGTGAAATAAGGAAAAAAATATAGAAGACTATAACCTCAGAAGGTTTTAAGGCTTTAAGCTGGAGAATTTTTATTTTTATTTATTTTTTTTGTCTACAGCAGGCCCTGAGGCAAATGAATGAATGGATCAATGAATGAAAAACTTTGTGCCAAGCATAGGGTTAATGCTGTAGATACAAATAGAAAAGCACGATAATTCCTGTTGTCAAAGAGTTCACACTGTAATTGTGAGAGGCAAAAAATATGGGGGGGGATAGGCATCAGTGGCAGGGAAATGGAATGACTGGATAGACTGGAAGGTACATTAGCAGTGGAGATGGTCAGGTCAAGTAGTTTGCAGAATGTACCAGTAGGGTGGATGTTAATACCTGGAGGTGGAAAGGACTACAGCTAGTGACTCCCTCCCTGCTCCTCAGAATAGTGTGAAGGTGTTGTCCAGACTTTGTAGACCTGAGGCAGGTGTCCAAGTAAGTCTTGTCTGGTTGCTGCTGCCTCCTCATATTATGGCCTATTCAGATCCTAAGGTTTAAAGAAAGATGGCTCCAGGAAGGCTCAGCCTAGCTCAGCCCTAGAATCTCAGCTGAATTTGTGAAGTGACCATATGGCTAAAATAATTACATATCCTTGGTTTAGGTTAATATGATCATACCTTATACATTATATCAATATCATACTAACTACAGATTAGCTAAATGAACCATAGCAGCTGGGAATGAGCTTTTAAATACAATTATTATTGTAAATGTATTCATATTTTAGTAGGCACCCTGCATATGAAGCTTTTTTCAAATATCAATACACATTTGTTTGACAAAAACAGATCAAACTAAAGTCAGCAAATTAATCCCAGTAATCTTATTCTAAATTTCCCTCTTTGTCTTTTCCAGGGGGGTATAAATGATGGAGAGTCTTTGTATTTTAGGCTGGTCTGCCATTGTTCAAATGGTTTATCTGTTTATCTGATGATTTATCTCTCAACTTACCAAATTCATCAATACTTGCTGCTACTTTATCTCTCCTACAACTAAGTAGTGGAAGGGGGGGAATGCCCTCTTCTCTCCTCAAACTCCTATAGAAGGCAAATGGTTGTGACTCAGAGAGTTAAAAGGAGAGGCATTAATGAATATTGTTAAAATCTATGCAGATAGCTCCCAATGCAATGGGGAATTTTGTTCCAAAGGTTCATTTGTGAATTAGTTGTTTGGAAATTAGAAACCATTTCCTAGAGAAAAAATTTTATAAACACATATGTACATAATGGAGGAAAATGCCATTTAAGGAACAGACTAGACTACCAAAAGTAACATATCTCCTTAACTACTTCAGGCCTTTGCTCAGGATATTCCTCATCTCTGGAATGCCCTTCCCTCTGTTTCAAGGAATCTTTCCCCTCTTTCAAAGTACAGCAAAAATGCCATCTTCTAAAAGCTCATTTGGATCCCCTCATTTTCTAATGCCTCTTCTCTCAAAATTACTATCTATTTATTTTTCATTTACTTGTTCACGTAGTTACTGTTCCCCTTAATTTAAGTTCCTTGAGAACAAAGACTATTTTTGTCTATTCCCAGTGCACAGAACAGTTCCTGATACTGTTGTTTAACTGTTTTCAGTCATGCTGGACTCTTTGTGACTCCTTTTAGGGTTTTCTTTGTAAAAATACAGGAATGGTTTGCCATTTCCTTTTCCAGCTCATTTTACAAATGAGGAAACTGAGGCAAATAGAGTTAAGTGACTTTCCCAGGATTATACAGCTAGTATCCAAAACTGGATTTGAACTCAGCTGTTTCTAATTCGAGGCCCAAGGCTCCATTCACTGAACCACTTAGTCTGGCACCAAATTAAGCACTTGATAAATGCTTATTGTTCAGTGCTGAGTCTGACCTATGCCAGTCCTCTAGTAGTTTAGGATGGATATAAGGTAAAAAGAGATAATCTAGGTCATTCAGCAGTCACACTAGAAGAATATTCAACAACAGTAGGTATGGAGAACTTGAGTAGATTCAGCTAAACAAAGTCCTGTGTGTATCTCTAGACTTTCATGGCTGTTTTGTATTCAAATGGCAACAATAGTCTTTGGCTTTTTAGTCAAACTCATTTTGAGGACTATCTCAATACCATTTAAGTACAAATTAACCTGACTTGCATGGGGGGAGGGGTTAGGATATTACACTAACAACCATGGTCAAATGAACAGATACATACTTAGAACACTTGTGATTTCTTCAAGGGTGTGTGTGTGTTTCCATTGACAAAAACCAAAATTGTTCTATGTCATTATAATCATCATCATGGTAACTCTCATTTATATGGCATTTAAACTTAAAATAAAATTCTCTGGGCAGAGCCTAAATGGCAAAGTAAGGACAGGGACTCACTTGAACTTTCCCCCCCAACTCCTCCAAATACCTTTAAATAATGATTCAAAAAGATGGAATGAAACAATTTTCTAGCCCAAGACAACTTAGAACTTTGTCAAGAAAGGTCTGTTGCACCATAGTAGGAAAGGAGCACAGTGCAGTACAGGTTGCATCAGGACAGATGGAGCCCCAGCTAACAAGGAGCAAGCCTCAGAGCCGAAGTGATAGCAGTGGCAGTTTCAGGACCTCTCAGCCCACAGGTGGTAAGGGAATCAAACAATGGGTCTGAAGGAAATTTACAAAGGTTCCTTTGCTGACACCAGGGTTAGGACTTTGTTACATTGCCCATACTTGGATTTGGGATGCAGTTCTGAGTCTTAGTCCCAATGTGAAGAGGAGCATTAAGATAGTAGAGCTTATTGCCATGGGGGAGCAGGAACCCTGGTCACAGTTCCAGGTTGGAAAAGAGTACTTGTGATCACTCACAAAACAGTGCACAATACAGAAGAGTAGGAAACACACTCTCCCTAGATCATACCACCTTGAAAGAGCCAAAAACTTATAGGTTCACAGAATTACCCCCAAAACAGCTGCACAAAAACCCTGAAGCCTGAGATGATGCTTTTTCCACTTGGGAAGCAGAGTCCCACTTTAGCATAGAATTAAAAATCAAGAAATAGGCTGGAAGTGACAGGAAAACATTCTGACCACAGAAAATTACTATGGTGACAAGGAAGATCAAAACACACACTCAAAAGAAGACAACAAAGTCTAAATTCCTGCATCCAAAGTCTCAAAGAAAAATATGAATTGGTCTCAGACAAATTGTAGTCTGAGCTCAAAAAGGATTTAAAAAATCAAGTAAGAGAGGTAGAGGAAAAATTGTGAAAAGAAATGAAAGTGATGCAAGGAAGTCATGAAAAAAGAGCCAATAGATTGGTAAAGGAGGTGCAAAATTACTGAGGAAAACAACACCTTAAAATAACAGAATAGACCAAAAGGTAAAAGAGGAATAAAAATTCACTGAGGAGAAGAAAGTCTTGAAAAATAGTATTGGCCAAATGGAAAAAGATATACAAAAATTCACCAAAGAGAAGAACTCCTTATTTTAAGACCTCCCAGATCAAGAAGAAAATATTACAAGTGGCTCAGAACAAACAATCCAAGTATCATGAAGCCACAAGATTTAGCAGATTCTATATTAAAAGACGGGAGAGCTTGGAATATAATATTCTTGAGGATAAAAGAACCAGGATTACAGCCAAGAGTCACCTATCTAGCAAAACTGAGAACAATCATTCAGAGGAAAATGGATATTCAATGGAACAAAGAATTCTAAGCATTTCTGCAGAGAAGATCAGAACTAAATGGAAAATCTGACTTTCAAATAAATAAGAAAGAGAAATCATAAGGGATTTGATAAAGATAAACTGTTTATATTCTTACCTGGGAAAAAGGTATTTATAACTCCTAAAATCTTTCTCATTATTAGAGCAATTAGAACATAGGCACATAGGAAAAAAGTATGAGTTAAATGTAATGATATGATTATGTAAAAAAATTAATGGTTTAGAAAGAGGGAGAAGGGGAAAAGGAGAGATAGAATAAAAAAGATCTGAAAGGAATTTTACAATGTAGGAGAAAATGGGGAAAGTGGGAGAAACATGACTTTTCTCTCATCAGAATTGTCTCAAAGGGGTAATAATATATATATACATACATGTATATATATATATATATATATACAAATTTAGGTGTAAATATCTATCTTATCATTGAAAAAAGTAGAAAAGGAAGGAGATAAGAGAAGGGGGTGGAGCTGATAGAAGAGAGGGCAGTTTGAGGGAGGTAAAAGTCAGAAGCAAAACATTTTTGAGAATGGATAGGATAAAAGGAGAGAGAATGTGTAGGTTAAACACGTGGTAAATAGGATAATGAGAAATACATAGTTGATAATCATTAATGTGAAAAAAATGTATGCTGACTTTTTTTTCTGATAAAGACTTCATTTCCCAAACATATAGAAAATTGAGTCAAACTTATAGAAATAAGATCCATTCTTCAATGATGAATAGTCAAAGGATATGAACAAGCAGTTTTCAGACAAAACAAAGCTATCTATTGTCATATAAAAAAGTGCTGTATGATCACTATTGATGAGAGAAATGTAAATTAAAACAATCTTGTGGAACTAGTTCACACTTGTCAGATTGGCTAATATGACAGAAACTATTGGTGAAATCATTTACTAATTCAGTCATTCTGTAGAGCAATTTGGAACTATGTCTAAAGGACTATAAAACCATATATACTCTTTGACCTAACAATATCACTAGTAGATCTGTATCCCAAAGAAATAAAAGAAAAAAAGAAAAGAACCTTTATTTACCTCAGTTCCTCTTCTGTAAAATGGGGGCACAGTAGAGAAGAAAAAGGTAAAACACTGGTATCTTTATCTGACTAAGTCGTTTTCTTATCTACCGTGCCATGCTACTGCTAAGATACATTAGTAACAGGGAAGTTGTTTCCATGTTTCCTTATCTAGTATTCCTTAGTAACTGGGCCTTGATGCTCTAGTTATGCTCAGGTGTACTCTACTATAGATATTTTCCCTGTTTCTTTTTCATAGAGAATATATCTAGTTGCATTTTACTTGCATTGTAAGTATGGGGAAAGGATGGGAGTGGGAGGACAAAGCTAAGCTGAACTGATGGCAATAATATAATTATTAATTATATATGTATATTAATTAATAAAAATGTTTCAAAGTTTGCAAAATTATTCTTATCTTTTATTGCTTTTGATCTTCAAAATGATTTTATAAGCTAATTGCTATTATTATCGTCATTTTATAGATAGGCAAACTGAGGCTGGAAGAGGTAAAGTGACTTGTTCAAGGTCACACAGGTAGCAAATGTCTGAGTCAGGATTTGAACTCTGGTCTCTGTAGTCTTACTGACACCATATCTAATACTTTATTCACTGAGCCACTTTATTGTTATTAAGTCATTTTTCAGTTGTATCCGACTCTGTGATCCCATTTGAGGTTTTCTTTGCAAAGATACTGGAGTGCGTTGTCATTTCCTTCTCCATCTTATTTTACAGATGAGGAAACTGAGATAAACAGCCCTTGAATCAGGAGGACCTGAGTTCAAATTTGAATTCAGACACTTACTAGCTTGGTTTGCCTCAGTTTCCTCATCTGTAAAATGAGTTGGAGAAGGAAATGGCAAAACATTATATCTCTGCAAAGAAAACCCCAAATGAACTCACGAAGAGTCAGACACAATTTAAAAATTACTGAAAAAGAAAAACCATTTCACTTCTCTAATTGAACTTCTTCCACCTCAATCTTCTGTCTTAAACAGCACAACTAAACCTGTTTTTTTTAAAAACAGAACTGAAATGCCAAATAATTCATCAAAAAAAAAAGCAGACACCCTTGATGCCAATTTTGTAAAGGGAATTTCTTTAAAGAGTGGATAAATAAATCATGGATCAAAGAATATATACAGATGCATGTAGGCTTGACATTAGGACTTTCATATTATTGAATGAATAAACGAATGAGGATACCAATAGGAGAAGAATTGGGCTGGGATGGGAAGGGATATGTATGGAACTTTTCTCTTTCCCTTTCCAGATTCAGAAGACTTCTTTTCTCGAAGTATTCTACAATAGAAAAGCTAGATCTAATGTCTGCTTCAGCCTTCAGTCCTGAAAAAAATCCCCCAAACCAAAACCAAAGAAATAAAATCTAGAAATACTCTTTGTAACAAATTTCTTCCATAGTATCATATTTCAAAGGGATCTGATTAAGTTTTTAATATTTAAAAGAATTTAATTATAGAAAAATCAATCACTGGGTGATGAATATTTAGCTTACATCAACTCATGAAATTACCTGCTAGGAAAGAATGGAAGGGTTTACATCTGCTTTGGTGGAAGGATTACCTTTGCTGATGAAATCTCTGATTCTTTCAAAGAGTTCTTTTGGTGTCTGGTTAGATTTTGTTAATTAGGGTCTTGTTGAAAATGAACATGTTTCCTGGGGAGCCATAGGGCTTTGCACCCAGGGGACATTAAAATGCTTTTTGGTTGTTTATTTGAAAATGTTGAAGTTTCAGGACTTGTACAGAAAGATGTTTGACTCTTATTTGTGGCAAATCATATTGTCTTGGGAATGAATACTTGTTCCTCCACATTTAGACTCATCTAACTAAGCTACTTTATGTAGATTTGAATGGATCTCTCCATCATAGGATCATAATTTCAAATTGGAAATTTCTATAGGGCTTATCTACTTCAATCCCTTCATTTTGCAAATGAGGAAAATGGATAAGCAGAGAAATTAAATGACTTTCCTGAGGTCACAAGGTGTTCTTTTTGTGGGAAATTCAGAATTCAAACCTAGATCCATTGACTTCAAATTGAACACTTTCTACATGATTAGACCCTGCCAGCCACCATACCCCATCTGATTCTGACTGCCTTTTGTTAATTTTTGTTGTCAATTCATGGAACTCGTTGATTTTTTTGGTGTCATTTGTAAAAACTCTTTCTTTCATTGGAAAACTATTTTACTTAAATTTTTAAAACATAATGTCAGTTGTGTGAAAAAGAATTTCTTTAAAGAGTGGGTAGATAAATCAGGTATCAAAGGATATGTACAGATGCACATGGGCTTGACATTAGGACTTCATTTTCTACCATGTTTGGGGTCACAAGAGCATAACTCATTAGGAGAAAATTGTTGGCTACAGTCTGGTGATGTCTCTAGGCAAGGATTCTGATAATCAAGGAGTGATATATGACATGAGAAGTTTAAAAGGAAACAGAATTGTAGAATGAAGAACAGATACCAAGAAGCAACCAATAGTGTTATACATGTAAGGGAAGGTAGAAGAGGACCACATGGACCAGTATAGTCACAGCATTCTTGAACTCAGGTAGTGTGGTACTAAAGAAAGAACATGGACTATGGAATCAGAATAATTGAATTCCCATCCTACTTTTGTCACTCACTATCTGTGTGACTTTGTTGTTGTTGGGTAGTTTCAGTTATGTTCAACTCTCTTCAAACCCCCATTTGATGTTTTCTTGGCAAAGATACTGAAGTGGTTTGCCATTTTGCAAATATGGAGACTGAGGTAAATAGGGTTAAGTGACTTTCCCAGTTCATAAAGATAAGTGTTTGAGGTTGGATTTGAACTCACAAAGATGAATCCTCCTGATTTTAAGTCTGACAATCTATCCATTGTACCATCTAGATGCCTGTGTGTCTTTGGACAAGTCAATTAACCTTCCTGACCTTCAGTTTCCTCATCTGTAAAGTAAAGGACACTGAACTACTGAACTGGATGATCCTTGAGACCCCTTCCAATTTTAGATTTGTGATCCTATATTATAGATTGACCCTTGTGACCTTAGAAACAAGGTGAGCGATTTCAGTTGCATTGTAGACAGATATTAAGCATTTTTTTCTAGTGTTGTGAGCTTGGAAGGGGCTGAGGAGAAATCAGAGAGAGATTATAAATCCTCTGGTAAAACAGAAGAATGTTCCCCTTTGTAACTGTGCCAAAAATTCTTTTACTATTTAATACTTGTCATTATTTACATTTTTTTTGTTTTAATTAAATATTTTTGCTATTGGTTCTCATATTTTACATGATCTGGTTGTAGAGAATGGATGAGATAGGGGCTCAGATTATGAGTTGTACAGTTGATTACTCCAAACAAGCTTACACTGAACCAGGGGGTAGGTAATAAGGGGTGCTACACATAGCTCTATCTTTCAAAATACACACAAAGACCTTCAGGAAACTCCCTAAGGAACAAGAATAATAATGCAAATAACACAAATAGTCTGAGGGATCTGTTAATACAAAAGGTGAATTTCATCCTTCCTCTTGACACTTCCTCCCCATGACCCTTCTGCTGTTGGGGATTTCTGAAATTTATGAGTTAAGGCTCTAACCTGAAGTTGGGGGCGGGCACAAAGCACCTACTTTAGAGTTAACACCTACTTATCTCTAACCAAGGAGATGGAAAATTTACTTCTTTTAAAATAAGAGGAACTCTGATCACATCAGGCAGACAACAATGCAGTAGGAACATTCTTTTCTATCAGGTATCTACAAAATGAAATCTTCCTATAAAGAAATGCCAAAAAGTTTTCTCTTAGAACTATAAGAAAATTTCAGGGCACACAAATTCTCCATGGCACTACCCCTCTTCTCCAACCTGGTCATGGTGGGTAAAATGATAGCTAATAAAAACTAACACAGCTGTTCCCGAACTGCAGTGGCTGTGTGGTTAATATGGATCATTTTGAAAAGCCTCAAGGATGAGGGACTCTGCAGAGACCACCCACAACTAAACCTGTGACCTCTAAAAGGAAACCGCTGAAGAATAGATAAAAGAGAATGTGTGGTCGTGTCTCCTTCTTGACTAGAAAAGTATGTCTGTTCATTACTGAGCCTTTGCTAAGTGTATCAACTAATGGAGCAAGAGACATGAAAGATTTTCACAGGCCATCTGGAAATGTAATTCAAACCTAACCTGAGGAGGTCAGAGTAAGTATGATTAATTCTCAGACTTGCCTTTTCTTACAATACCCACCTTTGCCTTAGAAAAAAGTTATTTAAAAAGAGATAATTCAGTGTTTATTTGGCATCTGGATATGCTTTGTTAACTGTAGTCTTGTTGGAAATGTACCTGGTTCTCTGGGAACTGGCGTTGGAAAATGTTTATTGATCTTTGGTACAGAAAATAATCACTCTGACTTTGAAACCTATCAAGTATTGGAAATTCAAATTAAGTCATTTGTGAAGTTCTTTTTAATGAAGGTTATTAGCTGAACTATTCATTTATTAGTATTATCAACTGACCTCTTCGATTCTCTTTCATAGTTATCCCCTGGGTCAAAAAAACTGAACTCTTTGTCTATGTCTGTCTGTGCCTGTCTCTTTTTATTTTTAAATATATCCAGTGGTAAAATGAGGATAGGGAGATCATAATTTTATATAGCACATCTTTTGTCTCCATAAAATCTGTTGAGCATTCCAGAAATTCTACTCTTTATTCTACCTTAATTTTTTAAAAATTGCGTACCTTAATTTTTAATCAGAAGAGCTAGGTTCAGATCTTAGCTCTGCTGCTTTCTGTTGATGTTACTTTAGGCAAATTATCTAAACTCTCTCATTTTCCTCATTTATAAAAAGAGAGAGTAAGTTAGATGACCTCTGAGATCCATTCAAGTTGCAGACCTATGATTCTATAATTGCCTTTTATTTGGACTTGTATTTGTATCCCCAATATTTAGCCTAATGCCTGGCAATTTTTAAATATTTAGCAAATATTTTTTCTATTCTAATTCTACTCTGTCTTCCATTTTCTTTTTTTTTTTTACCCTTCCACTTTAGTGGACCCTTGTCTTTCATTTACATAGGAATATAGGGTTAATACCAATAGTGCTATCTCAAATAATCAAATAATTATATCAAATATTTATTTGTATCCATACTTTCTAGATAATTTAAGTTCTTGGAGGGCAGAGGCTATTTTTAATTTTGTTTGTGTGTATTATGGTGTCTTCTACATAATGCTTTAAAATGATTGGTTTACTTATCAAGCCCAGTATTATGTCTCGGACATCAATGTCAAAGGATGTTTGGTAGGAGAAAGTAAATACTGGTTAGGGATGTTTCATAATCCCCTTAATCATAGCATCATGAGAGTTAGACTTGGAAGGAAGCTTAGAGACCATTTAATCCAAACCCTTACTTTGAAGTTCAAAGAGTTTATTTGAATTTCCTAATATTACAAGGTAATAAGGATCAGATTTATTATGAAACCTAGATTCTCTGACTCTAAATTAATTTCATTACATGACATCAGTATCATACATAATAATCAGTACATCTTTATTAAGTACCTCCTATGTATCAGTGCTAGGTATTAAGAATACAAAGAAAAAAAATAAAATAATGCTTGCTCTTATGGAACTTATTCCATGAAATAAAGCAAAATAATACAAGGTAAGTTTTCTTGGGGAAGCAGATGACCAATCAGTAAAGGTCAAATATGGAAGATGGCATATGAACTTTCACTTAAAGGAAAATAATGAATTATCAGCATGAGAAACAGCTTTGCAAAGGCAAACAAAGATAGTGTATCCTGTGTGATCACTAGCAAAATGCCCAATTTTGGCTGGCCTAGAGAGTGCTTGGAAGAAAGTAATATATAATAAAACTGAGAAGGTTTTATCAGTGTGAAGGGTTTTACATGACAAATCAATGAATTTATATTTTTCCCTAGAGGTAATAGGGAGCCACTGCAGTTTATTGAACAAGAGAATGATGATCTGAATGATACCTTGATACTGTTTGGCAGCTATGTGGAAGACACATTGGAGAGGGGATAGATTTGAGGTAGTCATGAAATTATTCCAATAGTATGGGAATTGGAATCTATTTTAGTATTCCAGCCAAGAGATGAAAGTTGGAAGCTCTTGGGATGGTCCAGTTGAGAATTAATAAGGACCCAGAATAGGGCTTTATAAATTAAGAGAAGACAGATGAGAGATATATTGTGGAGTTTGCATTGATAAAACTTGTATATGTAGGGAATGGAAAACTGAGGAATAGAGGATAACTTTGAAGTTATTATCCTGAGTACCTGGAATTGTAATAATGTCTTTGACAGATATAAGAAAATTTGGAAGATGGGTGGGTTTTGGTGAAAGATAATGACTTTTATTTTAGATATTTAATTTCAGATGCCTATGGAATATCAGGTAGCACATATCACATTGGTAGTTGAGGATGCGAAAATGGAAATCAAGAGAGAGAGATACAGACAAATAGGAGGGCCTTGGAATGGAGGGCCAAGCCTGGCACCAGGGCCACAGATATTGGTAGTAGCAACAAATATTTAAATAAGAGCTTGCTGGTCAAAGTGGAGAAGAGTTCAGGGAAATAGCTATTGAATGTGAATCACTTGGCTATAAGGAAATAAGCTAAATGGAAGAGATAGATGATCACCCTTAACTTTCCAAAAGAGATCTGGTCCATGTGCCTAAATCCAGAGAGCATGGAGAAGGTTTTAGATAAATTCTCAAAAAGAAACTTTGGTGTCAAAGCACATTTTCTGATATAAAAACCCAGATGGTTCTTTGGGGAGCTTTTAACAAAATCTGACCAGCTTATGCCTCCATCTAGAAAAACCCTGGAAATGCTAGTATTTATTTGATCCATATTCCCCAGCCCTAAAAGATTTCCAACTTTCCACCAAAGAAGTCAGATCAAATATTTATTTTACTTAACCTAAAAATAAATGCTTCCACCAAAGCAATCAAGCTGTTAAAGATCAAATATCAAACAGCTTTATTTAACCTAAAAATAAATGCAGAGATGGCTCTTAACCCAAAACTACCAATAATAAAGAAAACTCTTCTTTAGGGAGGGGATCAAGAAAGTAGTCTCCACTTTTCCCAAGCACTTATTCAGTTCATAAAACTATGCTTCATTGATTCTTGTGTATGGGATTCCCTCTTGCATTAATCTTTCTCCTTTGACCCCTTTCCATTCCAAGAAATGCTTATTTATTCATTGATCGATATATTTTCCATATTTCCACCTCTCTTTGTGGCATTTCCCACTAGATATCAGTTAGTTGGCAACTAGGACAGGAATAGGAAACAAAGGTTAATGGCTTATAGGGTACATGTGCAAAAGTAGTTATTTATAATTACAAGAACTCAATGGACTTTGGAGAAGGAAAGTCAGGTGGAGTTGGTACTAAATAGAGCATTAAACTGCATACTCACCTGGAAAAATATTTTCATTGAAGGACACTGAATCTACCTGCTTCTGAAAAGGAAGTTACTCAACAAAAGAAAGAAATGAGGGAGATAAGACTGATGAGAACAATGGAAAGGGGGCATAGGCTTCTTTTGGAACCATTTTTATAGGAATCAAAGCAATGATCTGACAAGCCTTTGGTAGAATTAGACGTTTTTTGATAGCTATATTCCAAACATATGTTAAAAATATTAAAAAAATTTTAGGCTATACATGTATATTTTTTACACATTTCCATATGAGTCAAGTGGAGAGAGAAAATTCAGAACCAAAGGGAAAAACCATGAGAAAAAAAGATGAAAATAGTATGCTTCAATTCACATTCAGTCTCCATAGTTCTTTCTCTGGATGTGGATGGAATTTTCCAATCAAAGTAATTAAAATTATTTTTGATTATTAACATAACTACCAAATCATCAAACATTTATTAAGCACCTACTACTATATGCCTGACACTTTAGAAAACTATGGGACAAAAAAGTCTTTAAAAATCTTGAAACTTTATACTATTTATCTACAATTTGGCAAAAGGGAAGAATATATATTCAGGGAATATAGTACTTTGGTTCTTGGTGAGAAATAGGGCAAGTCCCTTTCACCTTTATCTATCTCCTCTGATTTGTATAATGACATCATGAGAATGGAAAGGAGCTTTAAAATCTAGTAAAAGTTCAAACTGAAAGATCAAGCCATGATAAAAAGTTAAAAAAAAATGCCTATCTGCTTCCCTTGTAAGCTGACTAGGTTCTGAAGACTGGAGTCTGCATTACAAAAGAACTAAAATTGTCCCTGGAATTATAAGTCAAGAACTAAAAGATAGTATGTAGCCTGCAGGGATTCTTAAATACTGATTAGTAGCCCCATTTTTATTTTTTATTTTTATTTTTTTTTTGAGTTTGACACTACTACTATATACCATTGTTATATGGTTTCTGACACAGATCTATCTTGTAAAATTGGAAAGCACTTAGAATAATCTAATCTAACCCTCTCATTTCACAGATGAAGAAAAATAAGGTTGAGAGGCTTACTGATTTGGCCAAATACACAGAGATATAAGGGGTAGACTTGGGATTTGAATTCTAATCAATGGAATATTGAAGAATTTCTCTAGTCAGAGGTTTGAATGAATGAATTTTTTTTTGATAAGTGTTTACTATATATCAAGAACTGTATTGCTAGGAATAAAAATAAAGAAGTCAAAATAGTTCCTGATCTCAAGGTGTACTTATTCTTACTGGGGGATACACATTAAAAAATGTTCAGCTGCAGGGCAGATGGAAAGGGCTGGAAGACCTTGATTCTCACCAGCAGAGGAGATGGCAAGGCTCATGGATCTTGAACCATTGGTGGGGGCAGGGTGCAGTGCAGAACCAAAGCAACCAAGAAGGAGAAGGAGGGCAGACTGACAATGGAGTGA
Source organism: Myrmecobius fasciatus (assembly GCA_023553655.1). Classification (NCBI taxonomy): domain Eukaryota; kingdom Metazoa; phylum Chordata; class Mammalia; order Dasyuromorphia; family Myrmecobiidae; genus Myrmecobius; species Myrmecobius fasciatus. The sequence continues at coordinate 154,010 of JAJPUD010005397.1, forward strand.
CAGCTTTGATTAGCTTAGCCTAGATATCCTGGGTGTTTGTATCCTTTACAGCCAACCTTTTATGTCATACTGCTTTCGAATCTCTGTCAAGTATGGAAGCTTACACACTCATGATTTGCCCTTTATTTGACTTTCTCTGTGTACAAATCAGCAGCCACTCCAACCCTCCAAATGTCAAATTTGAGTGTCATTACCAAGCTATGTAGATGTTTCTTGTTGTTCCTTCTTATCTTATTCTCATCTTCCTTAAAGTTTCTGATATTAGTAGGATACAACCTGAAGAGCAACGAAGAACTGACAAAATGAATTCTGACAAAAGATAATTGCACAGCTCCTTCGTAGTTAAGCACTTAGCATGACTCCACACTGTCAGTTCTTATTTCATTCAAATCTTAGAGTTGACACCATGTATACTGCACAGGTATGGGACTTGGACAGGGGGTGGGAGTGCGAGGAAAATGATTCAAGCTCAAAGGGAAAAGAAAAAAAAACTTGCTTCGAGTCCCCAAAGTTGGCATGTAGGAACTTTCTTATGAAACGTAGTCACGTGGTGTGTTATTCAATTTCCACTTTGGGCCTAGGGTAATATCTCAGACAAACTAATGGCGCATTTGAGGGATTGACACATTGACATCATTAGTCAGGATGGGAATAGCAACCATAATGAGCAGTAAATGCCTTGATGAGCCAGGAAAGGGATTGCTTCCATTTGAGACACCTCCCCGAGGTGAGGAGAGACACAGAAGTTAGGGAATTCAAGTGACCTTGCAGAATCACAGGGACACTTGCTACTTAGGTTATATTGCTGATACAAGTGGAGTTTCTGGAACACAATCTTGAGAAACCTGTTTCTCTCTCCTAAAAATCTAAATATTTCTTCTTGTGCTTATGGGCTGCTGTCTTTTTTTTTTTTTTATAAAGAAGATCTTCAGAAAATTATATATAGTATTGTTATAACAGTCATTAAGTTGTTAATCATCATTTATTAAGCACCTACTTTGTACCAGGCATTGTGCTAAATGTTGGGGGTACAAAGAAAGGCAAAAGATACTACCTGTTCTCAAGGAGCTCACACTCTAATGTGGGAAACCGCATCCCAACAAAAACATCCAAACTACATGTGGATAAACTGGAAATATTCAACAGAAAGAAGGCACTAGAAATAAAGGGGGATAAATAAAGGCTCCTTACAGAAGCTGGGATTTTTAGCTGAGATGTAGAGGAAGTTGGGGAGCTAGAGATGAAGAGGAAAAAATTCCTGGTATGGTGGACTCTCAGCAAAAAAGCCTGGAATCAAAAGATGGAGAATCTTGTGTGAGGGATAACAAGGAGACTAATGTCACTGGATCACAGAAAGTGGAGTGAATAAGAAATAAGAAGACTAGAAAAGCAGGGGAGACAGGTTATAAAAGGCTTTGAATGCCAGACAGAAGAATTCATATTTTGATCTGGGAGATGACAGGGAGCAACAAGAATTTATTTATATAGAAGATAGGGTAATATAGTCAGACTTTCATTTTGGTAACTGAATGGAGGATGCATCAGAATAGGGTCAGATTGTAAGTATTGTAAAAGTTTAGTCATGAAATTATGGAGAACTTCAATAGAGTGAAAGAGATGGGATATACATACAGTATGTTCTGAAGGTAAAACTGGCAGGATTTGGCAACAGTTTGGATATGGATAATACCTAGGTTAGGAACCTGGGTGGCTGGGAAGCTAGTAATAATCCTGACAGTAATAAGGAAGTTAGGAAGATGGGGTGGGAATTAGTTTTGTACACCTTGAAGTTTAAGATATTCATGGAATATCTAGTATGAGATGTACAAAAAACAATTGGAAATGCTAGATGGGGGTCCAGCAGAAAAATTGGGGCTAAATAGGTTTGAGAATCAGCAGCATAAAGATGATAATTGAATCCAGGGGAGCAAGTGACATCAAGTGAAATAGTATATATAGAAAGGGGTGGATCTGGAACCAAATCCTGTGGGACAACTACAGGTATTGGGTTTGATCTGGACATGAATTGGATGAAAATCCAACAAAGGAGCCTGAGAAGGAATAGTAAGAAAAATAGGAGGAAAACCAGTAGAAAATAGTTTAGAAAACCTAGAGAGAAGATTTAAGGAGAAGAGGGTGATTGGTGGTGCTAAAAACTAATAAAAGGTCAAAAAGGACATTTCCCAAGTATTCTAAGGGAATATAGGAAAGAAAGAAAAACAAATTTTATTTCAGCCCCCCCTTAGTCTATAAAACAGGAAATTTAAGATGATTGAATAGTATCTTTTTCCTTTTTCTTTTTGTTAAGTAACAAAAATAGATACTATCTTGATTTACACATTGAAATGACATGGAGAGGCATTTTGGAACTTGAATTAAGTTTCTTCTTTTGGCCTTGAAAATTTTGTATGGAGGTAATATTACAGTTATCGCTTCCACATAGAGGAGGTTAGGAATGTGGCACCCTAGTGATCTGGAAAATCCATGTAAAATTTTTTGACTCTTCCTTTGTGCCAGAGAAGTCTGAGTATTATAGTATTAAAAGTAAAATGTTGATATAATATTATATATGTATACATACACATGTATACATATATATCATGCATTTCTGAGTTTCTAAATTTTTTCTGTGCTGTCTGCTTGTGTTGTCTTGCACTTTTGTCTTCGGCTTCCACAAAATTCTCATTTAATTTCTTATGTCAACCTTTGATATATGGAAATGGTGATAGAGAAAGTTGAGATGTGGAAGGGATAATTGTATGGTCTAGGGTAGAGAACACTAGAATAAAAGCCAGCAGGAAGATAATCATCCTTCAGCTATGGACCCATTTTCTTTGTTGGGCTAAAGTAAAGAGGTTGGATCTTTTCCAGGATCTCAAACTCAGCCTTTTCTAGTTTACTTGTATCAGCCACTTTATCCTGTTGTTCAGACGAGAGACTGCGGTTAATGTTAATGAGATTAAGAAGACTTTTGTTAATGAGCTAAAGACTTTAAAAGGTGTTTTTAAAAAGACTTGTTAAAAACTTGTTATTGAGGTTAATGGGACTTCTTGAAGCTAAAGTTTAGTAGTGTAAATACATAAGTGCTATAAACCTAAAACAATCTGTGTAATTTGACTCTGAGACTACTTCAGTACCAAGATGACCAATTATTGTGGATGTCTTTGTGACTGTGAAAGCTTCAGGTAGGATTGAGCTAGATGATTTTTAGTGTCATCTTTGAATTCTGAGATTTAAAGGGCCATGCCATAGATTCGTGTTTAGCCTCTGTTACATATCCTTGCCCTCATCTTCTGTATTAGTCCTTTTGAAGACTATGTTGGTTGATGTCACTGTGCAGACACATCAGTTACCTAAGACGTGCCCTTCTTCTTTTCTTCCTTATAGCTGTTTCTTTAAATTTTCAGTCTTGAGAATTTCCTATATCTCTGGGTTTAGATTCTCCAGTAGGATCTTAGCTCTAAATATGCTTTTTCAAAATTTAGAAGGCAGGTCAGACTATGACCAATTTTCTTTCCTTTCAACATCACGAATCCTAGGATATTATAGTTAATTCCCCCAAGATTCCCTTTCTTTTTGCCCCTATAACCAGTTAATTTTTAGGTGAGAATCAGACCCCAAATAGAAAGATTCTTAGTTGGATTTTGAAGTATAGCATAACTTGACTCCTTTCTGCCTTTCCAGTTTTCTTATACTCAACTCTCCTCCACACTCAATGATGTAGCACTCTATTTCCTGGAACACAACAATCTACCTCCTACCCTTGTGTTTATGCACTGACTGGCCCCCAGGCCTGAAATGTTCCTCCTCAACTCTGCCTCTTAAATTTAGTTTTCCTCATTTCTTTTAAGACTCAACTCACTGTCTTCAGAGAGCCTTTCCCAATAAACCTAGCTATCCGTGCCTTATTTTTTGAGATTACCTTCTATATATTGGATATATTTTATAATCTTCGGTAGTTCTACCTAGTAACTTACATGTTTTCTTCCCTTATTAAAATGTGAACTACTTGAAGATAGGCACTACTTTTGCTTGTTTTTATATACTCAGTGTTTAATGCAGTAACTGGTATATAGTGGACTCTTAATAAGTGCTTGTTGCTTAGCAGTGTTTATGAGGTTTTCTAAACCTTAATTTGTAACAGGGTGTTATATTCAATCCTATGCATTAATTTCACTTGTAGGTCACCCTTCAGCTGCTATTTGTTTTATTTAATCTTATCAACCCATTCTAGGACAATTCAGAGGTATGTTTGTATAGTTCCTTAATTAACAAAATTTTAACACGTTTCTTAGTTAATCAACTAATAATTCAGAGCGTCACCACTTTATAAAATATTATTTATTTAATAAACTGGATAAATTATCTTTCCTAGGAGTAGCTAATCATATTTTTCTATGTATTAAATTCCTCAATTTTTTAGTTAGATAAATATTAAAGTTACTAAATATACAATCTATTAATAATGAAATCAATAATAAAACAAAGATATAGATAATTCTTTACAATATTTTAGTTATGAGAATGATTACAGCCAGAGTCAACTCAAATCATCCCTGTTAGTGTAGATCACTTCACTTCTGAAAGAAGTCCAACATTATTTAATTCATTGAAGATAGCAAATAAAATCTCTTTATAAGAATTCTCATCATCTTCACAAGCTAAAGCACAGAACAGTTTAATCAGGAAAGAATATGTCTCTATCCTTTTTCTCTCCATCTTCTCACTAGTATACTTCTATCCTTTCTCTTCTATGGGGAGAAGTAAAAGGTGGGTCCTTTGGGATATTTCTATGCCACTCTCTACCCTTGGATTTCCTGATACAGCTCACAATTCCAATTACTTTCTGCAGTTTCTGATTCTTTTTTATTGCTGTTTTTTTTATCCTCTGTTTTATATTGAATGTTTTTTTTATCCTCTCTGATAACTTAGAGAGTAGAGAAACATTTCTTGAGACTCCTTTCTCTTTTAAGAACTAAAAGAGCCATCATTTTGAGCAAAGATAATGTTCTCTTAGCCATGGTAGAAATAAAAACATGACACACTTTACTGTAGGTTATTGCAAAATTTGCACTACTTTTCATATTGGTAAAAATGAGATTCTGTTTTTTTTTTTAAACATTTTTTACTAGCAATTTCCTTGTAGAACTTCTATGGCAAATTGTGTATATGTGTGTGTGTATGAGTCTGTGTATGTGTGTAGGGGTCTTCAGCTCTAAAGCTGTCACTCTTTTCAAAGGATCAGCAACTTTTCACTTCATTAACATCTTGACAACCGTACTCAATTTTGTTTACCTTGTCTTAGTGACATCTTAACTTTTCTTACCAACTTGTTTTATTTTATTTTTATTTTTTTTTAATAATAAAGCTTTTTATTTGCAAAACATATGAGTGACCTTTCAACATTGACCTTTGCTAGAAAACTTTTTTTCCCCAAGCTTTTCCTTTCCCTCCCCCCGCCCCCCACCCCTAGATGACAGGTAATCTAATACATGCTAGATAGGATAAATTATATGACAAGTACAATACATGTATACATATCTATACAGTTATCTTACTGCACAAGAAACATCAGATCTAGAAAGAGAAGGAGAAAAAAGACAACCTAAGAAGGAAAACAGAATGCATGGAAATATTCACAGAAAGCGTTAAAATGCTGTGTTGTGGTTCACTCTCAGTTCCCACAGGCCTCTCTCTGGATGTATATGACTATCTTCATCGCAGCACAACTGGTTTGAATCACATCATTGTTGAAGAGAACCATGTCCATCAAAATTGATCATCGTATAGTCTTGTTGCTGTGTATAATGTTCTCCTGGTTCTGCTGATTTCACTCAGCATCAGTTCATGCAAGTCTCTCCAATCCTCTCTGAAATCCTCCTGTTGGTCATTTCTTACAGAACAATAATATTCCAT
>JAJPUD010005398.1:0-38070 GCA_023553655.1 Myrmecobius fasciatus
ATTTTACATTTCATAATGCTCTAGTTCTTTGGGCACAAATTCCTTCCTTCTCCACAGATCTGAGATCCCTTGTTCTCCTAATTTGTTTAAAGTATCACCCTTTTATATCTAAATCTTGAATCCATTTTGACTTTTTATAGGTATAGGTAATTGGATGTTGTCTAGTTTCTGCCACTATGTTCCAATTTTCCCAGCAAGTTTTGTCAAATAGTAAATTCTTATCCCAGAAGTCAAACTCTTTGAGTTTATCAAACACTAGATTACTATAGTCATTGACTATCGTGTCTTGTGAACCTCACCTATTTCATTGATCCACTACTGGGAGCCATCTTTAAATGGAGACTTTGGAGTTCTATGTTCTACCCTCCAGATTGCTCCAGCCCTCCAATCAAAGGGGCAGAGGGTACTGAGGATTTCAAAGTTGATACAGTCTCACAGGATAATGAGTCTTCTAAAGACAAGTTTCATGGGAACATGATAAAGTTCAATCCCTTACATTCGCCTCCTCTTGTATCCAATGAAATCAGCTTAAAAATTGAGCATCATTATCAGGCTACTGGGCTTTTCACCATAGTGCTTAATCTGGAATCCTAGGAGCTTATTTGGAGCCCTGTTTTCTCCATTTATTTGTATGTCCTTGTTATGTACTCTTATTTATGTTATGTACTCTTATTTATGTTATGTACTCTTAATTTTAGTTTCCTAAACTTTAAAATGAGAGGTTTGGACTACATGGCCCCTTGAAGTCTAAGTCTATAATTCTATGGCCCCAAGTATGTAAAATGTTTCTTATTAGAAAACTATTCTTATTATATCACATCCTTTGGAAAGATCAGAAATAGACAAAGAACAGAAGGATAATAAAACTTTGATGTATCTAAAACTTGTTGAATGTCCTGACTCCAAAATAGCAGTGAATGATAGATTAATGTCAAGTTGGAGATCAGTTTCTGATGGAGTGATCTATGGATCTGCCCTGGGCCTTGTACAGTTCAACAGTTATATCAATGACTTGGATAAAGCTACAGGCAAAATGTTTATCAAATTTGTGGATAACACAGAACTGGAACAATTAGAAAGCATGTTGGATGAAAAGAGCCAGAATCCAAGTTTATTTCAACAGACTCTTGGAACATTGGGTTAAATCTAATCAGATAAATGGAATAGAAATAAAGGTATGCTTGGATTAAACAAAGCAACTTCATAAAAACTAAAGAGACAAGGTATGGGTGAACAAAAGTTATTCTACAAAAACATTGATTCATGTGAAAAGGATATAGGGGGCTTTAATGAATCCAAGGATACAATGAGACAGGTATGACATTATAGCCAAAAAAGCTAATATGATTTTATCTCAATATTTCTACAGAGCTATAATGTCATTCCACTATGTTGGTACTCCCTCTGCCAATGCTGCTGCCAACTTAGATGCATCCTCTCCTCCTGTGAGATTTCTGTCCATTTTTGTGTCATGAATCTCCCTTAAAGGGAGAATCTACTCATCACACTGAAGGCCTTCCTCTGATTCTTTCCCTATTTAATACAAACTAATGCAGCATTCAAGATGTCCATCTGTTATCCCTTATATTACATGACATGCTCACTTATTTTTCAGTTATACAAGCTCTTGATAAAATGGGTTTAGGCTTCATTTGTAGAGACATATCATCCTGAATGACAGTGGTGATTGTTCTTCTGTATTCTTAGTGCTAGAGCATAGGAAAGATAAGCGTAATGCTATTCAGGATTAGGTACCATGTTTCAGAAGAAATATTTACTAGGTCCATAAATAGGCAACCAGTTTAGTATAAAAAACAGGCTCAAATTTACATAACATAATGACTGGTTAAGAAAACTGGAGTCAATTTTTTAATTTAATATATTTTATTTTTTCTAATTACATTCTAAAATATATTTTAAAACTTTTTTTTTTCAATTTTTGAGTTCCAAAGTCTATCCTTTCCCTTCCTTCCTCCCTACTTGAAATGGTAAGCAATAAGATACAGGTTATATATGTACATTCATGTTAAACATTTCCATATTAAGCATAAATCTAAGATTCTATGAAGTGGAAGGAGATCAGGAGGTGATGGGTAGAGGCAAGGCAATTTGGCTATATAAATTTATATATAGGCAAGTACCCTAACTCCTAAACACAGAGTCTAGATCAGTAAAGGACCCCTAGATATGACAAATGCTGTTTGTCTGAATTGATAGGTGACTTTATAACAATCATCAAAGGTGAACTTCCATCCTGTCCCTCCTTCTTCACTCATTTCCCTACTCCAATTCATATAAAAACTATCATCTTTCTGAGAAACGCCAACATTTTTTTGAAAGATCATACACCTGGTCCTTTAATATTCCTTGCTCCACTCCCAAATGAATAGTATAAGTGCATATATAATTTTGGAATCTAGTATAAAGTAGTCAAAAGAGAATAAGGTAACAAAGCAAGGAGATTAGGGCTCATGTTAAATACCTCCATCACCTTGCTGCATTACACAGATGCATTTCTAACCTCTCTGACCTTTAACTACTTTGTAAAATGAAAGGGTTTAAATAGATTATCTCTATCGTCCCTTCTGTATCTAGAAGCCCCTAATTCTTGGAGCCTTCTAAGTTCTATAACAAAAGACTATGAATAAGTGTTTCCTTTGGAAGATATTTCTTGTTAAATTAAAATACATGATTATTGACCACAGAAAACTCATTTGTGAGTTGAGGGGGAGGAAATACATGATTATTGACCATAGAAAACTCATTTGTGAGTTGAGGGGGAGGTGGAAATAGTGAGAACTAAAATTTGGCTCCCTGCTGAGCACTTTGCAACAGGAACACCATTTTTTGTTCTATATGTCTCACTGTGAATAAGATTGACTAAAGTAAATTCCCTTCAGTTTTAAATTCTCACAAATCACAATCATAGAATCAAAGAATCTCACAATTAGAAGAGACCTCAGAAGCTATTCCATTTGGTACCTGACAAAGAATCCCCATGATGGTGCCCTCAATATTAGTCATCTAATATTGTCTGAAGAGGGGAAACCCACCAATGTCTAAAATAGTTCATTCTACTTTAGGATAGTTGTGCTTGTTAGAAATTTTAATTTTTATTAGCAATTTTACAACTTGATAGATAAAAGATGTATCTAGATACAGTATATCTAGCATTTCAATTGAGAGATATTTAAATCAATCTCTCTCTTTCTCTCTCTCTCTCTCTCTCTCTCTCTCTCTCTCTCTCTCTCTCTGTCTCTCTGTCTCTCTCTCTGTCTCTCTCTCTCTTCTCTTTCTTAAATCTCTAATAAAACTTTCTAACAAGTATAACTATCCTAAAGTAGAATGAGCCACTTTAGAAATTGATAGATTTCCACTCTTTCAGCCAGCCTGGATGACTGATATTGAGGATGCTGTCATGACGATTCTTTAGGTACTAAATGGACAGTATGGTTTCTGAGGTTTCAACTGTGAAACAGATAGATAGATAAAAATAATATATATGTATCTTGATTTGTCTATGTCCTGTATTTCTATATTTGCACAAGTAAATATTGATAAGAACATGTAAAGATATAGAAATAGAGATGTATTTATATATTTATCATTACTGCATAAAGAACTATATCAGGCACTGGAAACAGAGAAGTATGTATAAAAAGTTGAGATAAAATATGGTCCCTGTTCTTCTGGAACCCTAAAGTTGAATAAGGTAATAATACACACAGAAATAACTGTAAAACATTACATTATGAGATAGGAGTGAAAAACAGAAGACAAAGTTATATAAAGTTGGACAAAAATAATCATTACCATGTAGAAGGGATCCAGGTTCAATGAGGGAAGGAATCTCAGTAAAGATAGAATATGACATTGAAAAGAGAGAAAGATTACCAGAATTGGAAGAGCCTTTTGAGATCTTTTCATTGCACAATATCATTTTGTTAATGAGGTTAATGAGGTTAATAAGGTCACACAATAAGTTAATGGAAAAGCTGGAGATAGATGCTGGATCTCCTTATTCCCATATCAATGATATGTTTTCACTACCAGTAGCAAGAAGACTTTACTAAAAAGGCAAACTACCACTAGATATTATTCTGTCATTTACTATTGATATAATTCTGGGCATGGCATATCTTTTGTTATTCTCAATTCTGTAAATTGCAAAACACTTGTTTTGTAAACCTTCTGAGAGAAAAGAGGTGGATTCAAGATATAGAATGAGACATACATTTTTGGACATGAAAAATTTGGTAATTTGTTTTGCTGGATTATGCATATTTGTTACAAGAGTTTTACTCTTCTTTTAAAATGTGTGGGAGAAGAAGGATAAAAGGAAATAAAAGACGTAAATTTTCGGACATGGAAAATTTAGGAATTTGTTGTGCTGGATTACATATATTTGTTACACAAGTTTTACTCTTCTTTTAAAATGTGTGTGGGAGGAAGGTAAAAGGAATTAAGCCTTTACTATGTTCCTGGCATTGTGCTAACCACTTTACAAATATATAATTTGATTATTACACAACAATTTTGGGAGATAATTGTTATAATTATCCCCATTTTATAAATAAGAAAACTGAGGCAGGCAGAGAGTAAATGACTTCGCCATGGTGTGGAGCTGAATTTGAACTCAGGTCTTTCTGACTCCACATTTAATGTTCTGTCTAGTCAATAAATAATCAATAGACATTTTTATGTGACAGGCACTATCCTAAGTCTTGAATATGATGAAAATAAGAAGAAAAAAAAAGAATCCTGAGCCTCAAAGATCTTACAAAACTGGGGTAGACATTCTATAAAAGGAAATTGATGAGAAGTTGGACTAGGAGCTGAAACATGATGTTCTTGGAGTCAAAAACAAAGAAAGAAGCTCATGGAAAATGAAGTTAGTTGGAGAGTTTGGAGCTCTCTATAAAAGAAGGTTCTGGGAGGAATTTGTTGCTTTGGCCTTCATTCCTTCTATCAGAAAGGAGAGATAACAGAGGATGGAACATAGAACCACCTAGCTGCGTCTAAACAAAATATAATCTTATAAAAATATGAGTTATTAAAGTTCTCAATATATTTCCAGTTAGAGCAGAATTTTGAATGTCTCTGTTGCATATGTATGATATCATTCCAGTGGAATGTAAGCTCTTTGAGGGCAAGAACCATTTTCCTTTTGGTATTATAATCCCAAGGTCTAGGAGACTGTCTTATGTACAGTGTAAATTTAATCAATGTGTGTGCAGAGAAATGAATTATGTAGCCTGAGAGAAAGGCAAGCTAAGAACCTCCGGGTGGAGGACTAGAGACAGAAAGACATGATAGATAGCATGAAGGTTAGCAATCATATCCATATGGCATAATGGGATTTAGAAAGGATATGGCTCTTGAGGGCAAAGTCAAGGTCAAATTCTGAAATATCAATCAAATTTCAGAAGAGAAGTCCAAGAAGGAAGCCCAGGAGTATGCATCCAGGGACCTAAAGCAGTCAATGGGCATGTACAAAAATAGTTCAAGAATGTGGATGCATCAAGATATTGAGGAAGATTTCACTGGAATTATACATTCCTATTTGAATCACAGAAAAAATTCAGACTTTAACCAAATACAATTACTGATTGATCCATTAATACAAAAGCAATTATAGTTTGCTATTACAACTACTATCAGCCTGCAGTCATTATTATTGATAAATTAATTACCAGACGTTAGCACATAATAACGGTACAGAAGCATTCCTACTCATAAAAGTCACCAAAATTTCAGAAGTCAAAAATAAGAAGAGTTTCAGCTCTATGGCATTAAACAAAGCTTTAAGGGGCAAATGAACAGTTTAGTCAATCTCTGAACTCCTTAAAGTCAGTATTCTCTTCAGCAATGGAGAACATACCTGTTTGTCTTATGCAACTCTGAACCACGTCCTTCCATGAGCTCACCCTTGGAGTGGTGGGGTGGGATATACCTAGGATGCCATGGGACTTCATCAGTTTCTCTTAATATTGATCTAATACCATTAAAGCATATGGGTATCCATCCATTCATTCCTCACTCTTTCCAATGCCTAGGCCATCTACATTTTATTCCTATATTTGTTGATATCTTTTACTCTACTTCTTCCTAATTCTGTATAATATTGACAATAGTTTTATACTCCCTACAAGCACTAGCCCCTTGGGATATTTTTTTTATCTCAGTTGTTTAAAGACTGTAGTTTTCCTTGAGTTGAAGTTAGATAAGGATAACAATACATTTGTTTTTAAGTAGTGTTTCATAATTTACAAAGGAAGAGTTCATATCCATTATTTACTTCTATTGATTCTTTTATGACCCAGTTCTTATGACCCAACTTCTATTCTTTTTTTCTCTTACAAGAAGTCTTTCTAGGTCCCTCAGAATCTGAGTTCTTTCCCTCTATTAATTATCTCATTTTCCCCCCTATATCTGGTTTACATGCTTTCTCCCACATTAGACTGTGAGCTCCTTGAAAGCAGGGACTGATATTTTATCTTTTTTTTTTTGCATCTCCATCACTAAGCATAGTACCTGGCATATAGTAGAATCTTGATAAATACTTCTTTACTGCCAATTTCTTTAGTTTGTATTAATGTACAGTAATACCAAAAGTATAGTAGGATGGAAGGGAGTTTCTTTAAGTAAGATGGAACTACAGTATTTGTAGAATCTAGTAGGTAACACTTTCATTGGTAAGAGAGGAATTCCTTCACAGAATCTTCTTATCTTATCTTATCAAATTCTATTTATTCTGTAACATTCTTGTCCATGACTTTCTGAAAACACTCCACAGAGCATCCACAGAATATTTCAGTTGTTATTCAGTCTTTTTGTCATGTCTTTTATGACCCCTTTTGTGGTTTTCTTGGTAAAAATACTGGAGCGGTTTGCCATTTCTTTCTCCTTGTTATTTTACAGATGAGGAAATTGAAGCAAACAAGTTAAGTGACTTGCCCAGGGTCACACAGCCAGATTTGAACTCAGGAGGATGAGTCTTCTTGACTCTGCACCTAACTCTATCCAATGAATCACCTAGGTGCCCCAAGAACATCCTAGAGCCCTGACTGGTTCTCAGAGCATTTTAGGCTTTTGCTAAAATATTGGACCTGGAAATATTCTTTACTATTTTTTCACAACCAATCTGCCTCATTTTCTCTCCACACATGTCCTTGATGATATTGACCATGACATTCCACCTCCCCTCTCTTTCTTTCTCCTTCCCTAATTCCTTCCTATATTTAGTTTCCTCTATAGACTTTTCTTTCCTTTCTTCACTTCTCTTCCAAACCCAGTTGCCTTAAAACTTTTTGACAGAAATTGGTGATGGAAGAAATGAAGAATCATCTAGTACATTCAAGTTTAGCCCTGATTCATCTTCCTTCTCTTTGAAGGAGATGAGTGAGGTCACTGAGCTTGGTCATTTCCTAACAATAAGAAAGCTAGTAGAGTTTTTAGCATTGTGGAAAATGGAGACAAAGGAGCTAATCTCATTGGGTAAGGGGTGGCTATACACACACACACACACACATATATGCATGTTTATGTCTCTCTCTATTTCTCCCTATCCATCTATCTATATACAGACACACACACACACACACATATATATACACACATATGTTTTTCCACAACATACATATATGTTTTTATAAAATTTTACTTCCATAAGATAAATTCTGCTGTTCCAGGTTCCACTTTCAAACTCAGTATGTGCAGTGTAGCATCCAAGAAGGATCATTCTACCCTGGACACATGAAGACAAGACAAGTGTCCAGAAAGAGGAGAAGGATAATCTTGCTTCCCTTTGGTCACTTGGCATCCAGTTACAATTCTGGGCACTACATTTTAGGAAGGACCTTGACAAATTGAAACACATTTATAAAAAACAAAAGAGATTGGGAAAAGAACTCAGAGTCCTGTCCCTGGGAAAGGAAGTCCTATTGAAGGAAATGAGGATGATTAATCCAAAGAAGAAAATGTTTAGTGAGTGTAGAATATCTGTCTCCAAACATTTATTATGCATATAATACAACATATATAAAAGATAACATTATGTATACATGTACAATATTTTTAAAATAAAGCAAGCTGTACATAATAGAAACTGATGTGAAATTTTATGTTCAATCTTCTTTTTCTTTTCTACTCCTTATGTGCAAATGTCCATTCTATTTTGTCTTTGTGAAGTTTACAATAAATTAAAATTTTTAAATATATGGATATAATAAAAATAGCAGTCATTTGCATAGCACTTTAATGCCTGCAGAGTGCTTTACATATTAACATATATATATATTTCCCAGGTGAATATTTCTGAGATGAAATTCATAGCAACCCTGAGGGTCAATGATATTATTATTTTCATTTTACAGGTGAAGAAACTAAGGTACAGAGAGAGTAAGTGACTTTCCCAGAGTCACACAGCTAGTAAGTAAATCAGGCAGGATTCAAACTCAAGTCTTGACTCTATGTACTTTGTCACCTAGAGTTCTCTCTGTCTCTGTCTTTCTCTATGTGACTCTCTTTGTCTCTCTGTTTCTGCATCTTTCTGTCTCCCTCTCCCTCTTCCTCTCCCTCTCCCTCTCCCTCTCTCTCTAGCTTTCCCTCCTTCCCCCTCTCTCTCTGTCTCTGTCTTTGTCTCTCTCTGTCTCTCTGTCTCTCTCTGTCTCTCTCTCTGTCTCTCTCTCTGTCTTTCTCTTTTCCCCACTTTTCTTGTTTTTCTCTGTGTCTCTTTCCCCCTCTGTGTTTATGTGTGTGTCTGTGTATGTACACACACACACATATATATATCATACATTTATGTATGTATACAATATCTCACTTTTTAAAGCAGTATATAAATGCTTGCAACTACTGTCATCATCACACTATTAACTCAGATAAGTCATTTAACCATTGTGAGCCTTAGTTTTCTCAAGTGTAAAATACAAATAACATAAATTGTATCACAAAACTGTTGGGAGGAAAGCATTTAATAAACCATTTTAAGGTTTCTATAATTGCAAGCCAATATGATGTCAGCCTACATTAAGGGAACCATGATGTACAGGAGTTGTTCAGTTGTTTTTCAGTTGTATCCCACTCTTTGTGACCCCTTTTGAGATTTTCTTGGCAAAGATACTGGAATGGTTTGCCATTTCCTTCTCCAGATCATTGTATAATAAATAGGATGAAGTGACTTACAGAGTCACAGAGCTAGTAACTATATAAAGGTAGATTTGAACTGAGAACATAAGTATTTCTGATTCTAGAGCCTGCACTCTATCCACTGTGCCACCTAGCTAATAGTAGGGAAGAGACAATTTCTTTGTATAGTTCTCTAGTTGTACCACATCTGCAGTATTATGTTCAGTTCTGTGTATCTTCATTTAGGAAGGACATTGAAAAAGACAGAAACAAATAAATTAGGAGAACACAGAATGTATTACTTATTAGATTTATGGGCAGGAGAAATTTTTATGAATAAGTAAGAAATAGAAAATAATGTGATATATAAATGGATAATTTTGATTACATTAAATTTTTAAAAAATTGTACATATAAAACCAATGTAGCCAAAATTAGAAAGAAAGCAGATAATTGGGGAAAATTTTATAAACAATTTCTTGGGTAACAGCCTCATATTTCAAATATTTAAAGAATTTTGTCAAATTTATAAGATTATTAGTCATTCTCCAATTAATAAATCACTAAAGGATATGAACAGGTTGTTGGGTATTTTTTCTTGGTGAAGAAATCAAAGTTATATATGCAATATGAACAAATGTTCTAAATCATTGTTAATTAGAGAAATGCAAAAAAAAAAAGCCAACCAAATTTAAAAAATCTCGAGATACCATCTCATACCTATTGGATTGTATAAAATGATAGAAGGGGGAAATGACAAATGCTGGAGAAAATGTGAACTTATCTGACCATTTTGGAGACAACCTAGAATTTTGCCCAAAAAGTTATAAAACTGTGAATATACCCTTTGATCCAGAAATACCACTATTAGGTCTTTTCCTCAAAGCCATTAGGATAAAAAAGGAAAGAATTGATATGTTCTATAATATTTATAACAGCTTTCTTTTAAAAAAAACTTGATTTTCAACATTTATTTTTATAATATTTTGATTTCCATTTTTTCTCTTTCTCCCTCCTTCCTGCCTTTTTCCCCCACAAAAAAGTAAAAATTATATGCTTTGAAATTCATTCAAAATCCATAGTTCTTTCTCTGGATGTAGATAGCATTTTCCATCTTGAGTCTTTTGGAATTGTCTTAGATCATTTTATTACTGAGAAGAGTAAAGTCTATCGAAGTTGATCATCTGCACAATGTTCCTGTTACCATGTACAATGTTCTGCTAATTCTGCTCACTTCACTCAGTATCAGTTTATGTAAGTCTTTCCAGGTTTTTCATTATATTCATATGCCACAATTTATTCAGTCAGTTCCCACTTGATGGGTATTCCCTGAATTTCAAATTCTTTACCTTCACAAAGAGAGCTGTTATAAATATTCTTCTACTTGTAGATTTTTTTTCTATTTTTTATGATCTCTTTGGGATTCAGATCTAGTAGTTATATTTTTGAATCAAAGATATGCACAATTTATAACCCTCTGGGCATATATAACAGCTCTTTTTTTGGTAGCAAAAAACTAGAAATTAAGGGATGACCTTCAATTGAGAAATGACCAAACAAATTCTTTTATATGATTGTAGTGGAATACTATTGCGTTATAAGAAATGATGAGCTGGTAGATTTTAGAAAAACATGGAAGGACTTGCATGAAATTATTAGGAATGAAATGGGCAGAATCAAGAGAATTCTGCATATATAACGATAATATTGTTCAAAGAGTAAATGTGAAGGACTAAACTATTCTGTGCTATATGAATATTCAAATCAACTACAAAAGAAAATGATATCTACCTCCAGAAAAAGAATTGAGGAACTCAGATGTAACCAAAAAATCCTTTAGAAACATTTGAGAATGGGCTGATGGCAACTAGATCAGTGAAGGATCTTTTGATGGTACTGCATGAGGATGGGTTAAAGAAAATGGACTTGGAAAAGAGAAGACTTGGACAATGATAATTATCTTCAAATGTATGAATACTGTAACATAGAAAATTTCAGCTAGATGTATCCATAGAATGCTAGAACTGGAATCAGGAAGAGCTGAGTTCAAATCCCTCAAACACTTATTAACTATATGACTCTAGGAAAGTCATTTATCCTTATTTGCCCCAGTTTCCTCAAATGTAAAAATAAGATGGAAAAGGAAAAAGCAAAATCACTCTATTATCTTTACCAAGAAAGCATCAAATGGAGTCATGAAGAGACAGACATGACTGAATAAGAGCAACAACATAGAGAGAAGTTTAAATTTGCTCTGAATGGCCCTATGGGACAGGTTCCAAAAGCACAGACATAAATGTAGTTTCAACAATAAGGTGAGATTTCCTTTCAATTACAGCTGTCCTAAAATGAAGTGCTGCCTAGGGAGAAAAATCTATAGGAAACCTTATTGAAGGTCTCCCAACAGAAGCTGTATAACTAGGTCTTGGTTATGTTGGAAATGGGAGTCTTTTGTGAATCTTAGATGGACTAAATGGTCAGTGAATTCTCTCTCCAATCTGACATTCTGTGATTATAATTATAGCCTAATGGGGAAATAAGACACAAACACAGATAACTAGAATATACAATGTTTTCCTTATCCCAGGCACTCCTCTCCCCCCCCCCAAAAAAAAGGCGATTGATAATGGCCTGTGGTAAAGCAAAAAGGTCCATTTGATTGCTGATGACTAGGGTAATCTGTGAATCATTCCCACATCCTTTGGCCACTGATCTCTTCCTGGCTTCTCAGAGTGGAACCACAAAGCATGAAAAACAAGCACTATAGACCATGCTAAGTAAAAGGAGCTTTTGAGGTCACCTAGTCTAACCTCCTCATTTTTTCAGAGAAAAAAAACAGATTTAAGCCACATTGACAGAACCATGCCTTGAACCCAGGTTTGTGTTCTCTTAACTCTCCCATTATATTCTTCATCTAGCCCCATTTTCCAAGTTCATCTTGAAAAGTTTTATTTGAAGTTGACATCAAGATTATACTCAATTGATCTGAAATACTTTCTGATTTTGATCAATTTCTTTTTTCAGTCTCTGTGGCAATCTCTGTCTCTGTCTCCATCTTTCTGTCTCTATCATTCTTTCTATCTCTCTGTGTGTGTCTCTGTATCTTTCTTTCTCTGTCTCTGTCATTCTCTCTGTCTCTGTCTCCTAAGTTTTTCTCTTATTCAGTCACTCTCTCTGCCTCAATCTCTGTCTGTCTCTGTCTGTGTCTTTATCTCTGGCTGTCTCCCTGTCTCTCTCCATCTCTCTGTCTCTGTCTGTTTGTCTCTCTGCTTCTGTTTCTCTGTGTGTTTTTCTCTGTGTCTGTGTATCTCTCTGTTTTTGTCAGTCCACCTGAATGTCTCTCTGTCTTCTGTCTTTCTCCCTCTCCCTCTCCTTTTTACTCTCTTGCAAATGTTAAGCAATTTCTGGAAGGAGGGTGTATCACATTTGTAAGCAGC
The DNA here is from genome assembly GCA_023553655.1 of Myrmecobius fasciatus. Taxonomy (NCBI): domain Eukaryota; kingdom Metazoa; phylum Chordata; class Mammalia; order Dasyuromorphia; family Myrmecobiidae; genus Myrmecobius; species Myrmecobius fasciatus. The sequence goes on from JAJPUD010005398.1 coordinate 12,567, forward strand.
TGTGTAATTTACTTTAATTCAAAGCAGTCTAGCTGATTGTTTTTTTTTTTTTTCAAAAAGTTCCTTCCTATTTTATTTTATTTTTTCAATTTTGCATTGTGCTACTAATCTATTTACACTGACCCAAGGTATTCCTTCCTCTCTTTTCCTATGACATTAGATTCAGAACTAGCAGAACTAACCCACAGGGAAGCAATTGCATAACTGTGCAAGGCAGTGAAGGCTCATTTATTTATTCATTCATTCACACACACACACACACACACACACACACACACACACACAAATCTCCTTAACATTTATGTTCTTGACTCTGGACTTGAAACTAAACAACTAATCAATTACCAAAAATAAAGTTAAAAAATACTCTCCCAATGTCCCCATTCTCAATTTTAACCTTTTCTTTGAACATAAAAAACAAACAACATAAACTTTTTGTACTGGAACAACCTTTGGAGATGAGCTTGTTCATTCTCCTCATTTTATAGATACTTGAAGCTCAGGAAGGTTAAATAACTTGTATTATGTCACATGAGCTATAAAGGATAGAATTGGGAATAGACATCCCAGGGGAATGCTATTAATAGGCCTCTGAATCCATCTAAGAATTATGGGCTGGTCAGGCATCTGGAAATGAGTAGCAAGTTTGGGGAAATACATTTGAGTGCATAGAACAGAAACCTTATGAAGCCATGATGATGGGAGGTAACCAAAGCTAAAGGCAAAGGCTATCTCACTGGCTATCCAGAAGAGTGTGATGTGACTTAGAAACACTAGTTGATTCTTTGGTAGTTCTCAAAAGACAGGAGTGGAAATAAGCCATTAAAACATAGTGCCAGTGACCCATTTTCCATGAATGTATCACCTAATCATAGCCTACTTCATCTCTGTGATTTAGACCTACATTTTTTTTTTATATAAGCCCTTTATTCTAAATTCAGAAACTGGGAGGAAAGGGTTATTCCAGGTCACCCTCCTGATCCATCTCTTCTTCTGAGCCATAAAAAACATCTAATCATGGTCCAGACCTTCTCTGCAAATTAGGGTTGAATTTTAATGGGTTCTTCTTTAAAGGAAGCCTGGAATCTTTCCATACCTCCTTCCTTCTGTTCCAGCCACTGAAATCACTGTGTCATGATTTAATAGTACTATGAACTGGGAGTCAGAAACACAGATTTTACTTCTAATTCTAGTTTACTTCAAATCTAGAAAATCATATAATCTCTCTGAGCCTCAGTTTGTCAGTTTTTCAGTATTGTGTTAATTCTACATGACCCCATGGGCAGAGTTCATGGAGTTTTCTTGGCAAAGATGCTGGAATGGTTTACCATTTCCTTCCTCAGTATGTTGCCATTTTTACAGATGAGTAAGATAAATAGAGGTTAAGTGACTTGCCTAGGGTCACACAGCTAGTAAATATCTGAGACCAAACTTGAATTCAGGCCCAGACTCCAAGTCCAGTGCACTAACCACTGTACCATCCAACTGACCCTGAGCTCACTTTACTTACATGGAAAATGAATTCCAATTACAATTCCAATTCTAAATCTATGATTCTATTGATATTTTATCCAAGTTTTTTTGATGTCTTTATTTTTATGTACACTGCCAAATATGCCTCCCCACCTGACCACACCATATTGATTGGACAATTAAGCAAAACCAGCACCCTGATTGATAGCACATGAAATATTCCATATCCATAGTTTTTCACCTTTCCAGTAAAAGGATTATAGTACCTGTACTGCTTAATATCTTGTATTTGGAGTCAGGAAAAAGACTTCGTATTTTAACTGCCAAATTGTTACTATCTCTGACCATAAGCAATCCATTTAAACAGTCTGATCTCAGTTGTTTTATCTATAGAATGAGAAATAAGAATAACACTTATCTTATTGGGTAGTTATAAGAAATAAATTAATTCATATATTATTTTTATTATTCTTTAAAAACATGAAAATCCCCTTTCAAAAGGGTGTTCATTATATTTTATTATTCTTGTATTTTCTATAGTGATGACCACAGTTTTGACATAGCATTTTATTGTGTATTTTGTTCTACTCCTACATCTTCTTCCATTATTGTATTTCAGTTTACACAAGTCTTCTCAGATTTCTCTAAATCCTTCATAGTCATCATATCTTTGAACATTTAAATGTTCCATTACATTGATTTGTTTAACAATTCCTCAACTATGAGTGAATTTTAAAGGACCTTTGTTGTAAAGTTAGGGGAGTGAAACATTGTTCTTGGGAAGTTAGGGCCCTATAACACCAAGACTTGGTCTAAAAGTCCCTTACTATGTTCTTCAACTTGCTCCTTATTCAACAGTACTTATCAAATGTTTGGTAAGTATATAATAACCTCATGGTCCTCTTTGCCTAAAGTCTGAAGACTGCAGTAAAGAATATTGATTCAAAGGATCCAAGGGAAGCAGATAAACAATGGTCCCTAAGAAAATAGTGAAATAAAATCTCATCTGGGCCACATGCCAGAGGGCAGAAGAAACTTTCTACAAGTCAAGATCAACAGTTGTTCAAGTTAAGAGACACTGGGAATTCTGAGTTTCCAGATCAACTCTATTTGTAAGAATCTGAGGTGATAATTAGCAGCAAAGGGACTTTAAAATACTAAAAGAGGGAATACTGAAATAGATTCTTTGATGGTTTAAGGTAAGAGGCAGCCCATTAGCCTTGACAAAATCCTGGCATCTCGGAGCTGGAAGGGTACTCTAAGCTAACCACCTGAGCATTTTAGAATAGGCTGAAAACATACTGAGAGAACCACCATTATGTTGCAGGAAACACTGGACCTAGACTAGAAGACTTATTTTTGAATATATATTGTTGTCATTCACTGACTATGTGATCAAGTCAATTTACCACTCAAAGGCAACAAGGAACATAGAAAGATATTCAAAAAGCAACAAGTTCCTCTATGAAACATGGTTAAGTCTTGACTATAAATGTATTCATTTCAGTTTCCTTAATTGTAAAATAATAAGGTTACACTAGATGTTTGCTAAAATATGTGATCCAAAGACCTTGATTCACTAGTCTGGGAATGAGGGCTCTGGTTCATGGAAAGCTCTTCCTAAAGGTAAACAGTAAACTCCTTTCCCTTTCAAACCTAGTTGTGAGATCTATGTGATGTATATTAATCCATTTTACAAGACTTTGTAAGTGTACTGCATGAACACAATTTAATCTTCGTTGACTGATTAAAGATCCTCCCTCAGGGTTATCCTTTTGAACATCAATTATCATTTTAGAGGACCTTAACTACAGAAGATATGGAGGATTAGAATTAATCTATATACACCCACAGACACAACCAGGATGTTACATTTTTTAAATACTTTCCTGATAGCCTACTTTTCTTGACATTTAATGCTTTCTAATAAAAATCAGATTTTTTAAAAAACCTAGTTAATTTCAGTCAGATTAATTACTGGAAAGAGCTCATAAAGAGGCTGTATAATATGGTTAAAAAAAAAAGGACAGCTTTGAGGTCAGAAGATATGCTACAAGATTTCAGCTACAAGATTTCATGATACTGTGATGTTGGCCAAGTCACTTTACTTCTGTGTGCCTCAGTTAAATTGATTCAGTCATTTAGTCATGCTTGACTCTTCATGACTGCTTTTGGAGTTTTCTTTTCTTTCTTTCTTTAATACTTTCCCAGTTACATTCAAAACAAATTTTTTTTAAAGATTTGTGAGTTCTAGATTCTCTTCCTTATCGCTACTCGCAATTAAGAAAGCACATGTAAGATCATGTAAAACATTTCCCTAAAAGTCAAGTTGCAAAAGAAAACATAGATCTCTCACCCTAATAAAAAGAAAAACCCTCAAGAAAAAATAAGAGGGGAGAGAGAGAGAGAGAGAGAGAGAGAGAGAGAGAGAGAGAGAGAGAGAATCCCATTATCAGTTCCTTTTCTGGGTATGGATAGGATTTTCATCATAAATCCTTCAGAGTAAGTGTATAATTGTACTACTGAGAATGACAAAATCATTTATAGCTGTTCATCCCAGAACATTGGTATTATTTTGTATACTTTATATTTCACTTTGTTCAGAGAGGACTTTTCAGTTGTTGTAGTTTTTTTTGTTGTTGTTGTTGTTATTGTTGTTGTTTTGTTTTGTTTTGTTTTTTCCTGAGAGCATCCTGCTCATCATTTCCCAGAGAACAATAATATTCCATCAGAGAAACTTTCTTTGATTTTTTTTACAGAAGCTATTGCTAATTGTATTTCCCACTTATTCTCTCTTTCCTTTTACCCTTTCCCTCCTCAAAAGTATTTTTCTACCAACTACTCCCTCCCCTAATATGCCCTCTCTTTTATAGTTCTCTGCATCTTCCCATATCCCATCCCTCTCCTATTTTCCTTCAGAGTAAGATATATTTCTATATCCCTATTGAGTATATATATTATTTCCTATTTGAGTCAATTCTGATGAGAGTAAGGTTCACTAATTCACCCTCTCCTCCTCCTCTTCCCCTCCACAGTAAAAGCTTTTTTTATCTCTTGTTTATAGTGGATAATTTGCACCGTTCCACTTTTCCTTTTCCCTTTCTCCCATAAAATTCATCTTTTATCCCTTAATTTCATCATTTTTTAAAAAAAGACATTATACCTTCATATTCTACTCACAGCCATGCCCTCTTTCTATATATACTCCTAACTGCCATAAAAAGGAGAAAGTTCTAATGAATTACAAGCATCACCTCTCCATGTAAGAATGTAAATAGATACACTTATTAAGTCCCTTATGATATCACTTTCCTGATTGCCTCCTTATGCTTTTCCAGAGTCCTGCATTTGAAAATCAAATTTTCCATTCAGCTCTGGTCTTTTCATCATGAATGCTTGAAAATCCTCTCATTGAATGACTACTTTTTCTTCTAACGGATTGTACTCAGTTTTGCTTCATAAGTGATTCTTAGTTACAACCCTAGCTCCATTACTCTCTGGAATGTTTTAATATATTTAATATATTGTTTCCTTAACTGTAAAATAACAAGTTTGCACTAGATGCTCTCTAAACAATGTGATCCAATGACCTTGATTCATTATGATGTCTGGGGACGAGGGATTCTGGTTCATGGAAAGCTCTTCCTAAGGGTGAACAGTATACTCCTTTTCCTTTCAGACCTGTTCCTTTAATGTAGAAGCTGTTAAATCTTATTTTATCTCCACTTGAATTATTTCTTTCTGGATGCTTGCAATATTTTCTCCTTGATCTGGGAATTATAGAATTTTTCTATAACATTTCTGGGAGTTTTTATTTTGGGATCTCTTTCAGGAGGTGATGGGTGGATTCTTTCAATTTCTATTTTACTCTCCAGTTCTAGAATATTAGAACAGTTTTCCTTGATAATTTCTTGAAAGATGACGTCCAGGCTTTTTTTTTTTTTCTTTTTTTGAGCATGTCATTCAAGTAGACCAATAATTTTAAAATGATCTCTCCTGGATCTGTTTTCCAGGTTAGTTGTTTTTCCATTGAGATATTTCACTTTTTTATATTTTGGGTTTTTTTTTTTTTGGTTTTGCTTTATTGTATCTTAATTTCTCATCAAGTCATTAGTTTCCATTTGCTCAATTCTGTTTTTAAGAAATTGTTTTTCTTAGTGACTTTTTTTTTTTCTGAAGGAATTAGGGTCAAGTGACTTGCCTAGGGTCACACAGCTAGAATGTGTTAAGTGTCTGAGACCAGATATGAACTCAGGTCTTCCTGTCTCTAGGGACAGTGCTCTATCCACTGCACCAACTAGCTGCCCCATTTCAGTGAGCTTTTGTACCTCCTTTCCCAATTGACCAATTTTGCTTTTTAAGGTATTTTCTCATTAACTTTTTGCATTTCCTTTTGCACCTCTCTCTATTCTTTTCCTAATTTTTCCTCTATCTCTCTTATTTGATTTTAAAAGTCCCTTTTGAACTCTTCCATGGGTTAAATGCAAATCTTTTTTTTTTTCTTGGAGCCTTTGTATGTAGGATGTTTGACTTTGTTATCATCTTCTAAGGGTGTGTTTTGATCTTCCTTGCCATCATAATAACTTTCAGTGGTCAGAAACTTTTTTTTGTTTGTTTTCTGCTTATTACTCTGCTTTTAACTCTTTTTAAAAGTAGGGCTCTTTTCCAGGGTAGAGGTACACTGTCCCAAGCTTCAGAGGTTTTGTGTAGCTGTTTTCAGAACTCCTTCTAGGAATCTGATCACAATCACTCCTTTCTGCTTTGGAGCTTTTAGGTACATACCCACCCCACTGTAGCTGTAAGATCTGGTGGTGGGGCTAAGGCTTCAATGTGCTGGGACTGTGCTCCCACTTCATTACCACAGATACTCTCCACTGAACTTCCAAGTCCTCCCTGATGTCCCCATGATGAGATCTCCAGAAGCCTCCAGCATTGTTGTTGATTCAGAGATCTCCTGATGCTGGGGCCAGGGACAAGCCTATGTTGGGATTGCCCGGTATGCTCCCACTCTGCTTCCACAGACCTTTTCTACTGACCCTCCAGCTCCTCTTTGGTGTATCTGGACTGAGAGCCACTAGTACTGCTGCTGATTCAGAGGTCCATCCTCGTCAGGGCTAGGGCTGGATCTGGGGCTGAGCCAGTGCACTCTGGGGTTACACGCTGGACTCCCACCCACCCTGATGTCACAGACCTTTTCTGCTGAACTTCTATGTTGTGTTTGATTGAAAAATTTCTACTCCATCTTTTGGGTTGTTCTGATGCTCTAAAATTTGTTTAAAGTCATTATTTAAAGGAATTTGGAGCAGTATGGTAGAGAGTTTGAGCAAGTTCCTGCTTTACTCCACCATCTTGGCTCTGCTCCCCCCTTTTGCCCCCCACACCCATTTGGAGTTTTTTTGACAAAGATATTGAAGTGGCTTGTCATTTCCTTATCAACTCATTTTATACATAAGGAAACTGAGGCAAACAAATTAAGTGACTTGTCCAGGGTAATACAGTTAGTGTCTAAGACCAAATGTGAATTAAGAAAGATAAGTTTTTTCTGACTTCTGATCTGGCACTCTATCCACCTAGATTCCCTAGGGCTTCCAGATAACTCATCAGTGAAATGGCATGACAATAGAACTTAATAATAACCTGCTTCAGAAAGTTGTAAAGAAAGTATGTTATTAACCTTAAAGTATATGTGAGCTGTGATATACATAATAGGACTTTAGAGATGAGTTTGGACCTGCTGTATCAATGTATCGGAAGATGTGAAGAATTCATTTTACTGGTCCAAGTCAGTCCCTTCTTTCCAATTTATACACTTAAGAGGGCTGAATAGGGAACTAGGAATCTAAATGACTTATTCATGATCACCCAGTCATTATGTGTCAGAAGTAGGCCTTGCACTAATATTTTTTTTGGTTCTAGGGCCTGTGCTTTTTCTGCTGCAGTCTTTTACTAGTATTTAACTTTCACATTGTATGTATGTGTGTATACATGTCTTCTGTATGTCATATGTGTGTATTGTTTTATGTGAGTGTGTCTTGTATCCCTAGTAATAATTACTCACATTCATAGAGTATTACAGTTTAGGAAAGGCTTTCCTCAGTGATTTTTATTAACTCTTTGTAAGATGTGGGATAAATGCCATTACCTCCATTATATAGATTGGCACTAAAATTCAGTAAAATTAAGTTATTTGCCCAAGATAATATGATCAGCAAAAAGAGAAGGCAGGAGTCCATCCAGGTCTTTGGACTCCCAGTATAGGGCTTCTTCCACTATTTTATAAGACTTGACTTGTCCATGTCATATCATGTTTCTTGGATTTCAACCCCCCCCTCCAAAATTTCTCTATAACTTTAATAATAGCTAATTATCCCATGTATGTAGTAGGTAAGAATAATTAGAAATTTCACAACATATTTCAAACTTTATGGAGAATAATCACCTTTTTGTTTAATTAAGATATTTTATATCAGAATGAACTATGAGCAATTGGAAAATACAATATTCCAGATCAAGAATAATCTTGTCATGCCTAAAAAACAAAAATAGAAATCAGGATTAAACTGAGCTGACATTCCAGAATGACAAAAGATAATCAGTCACAGAACAGAAGGAAACAATCAAAGGCCCCTGTATACACAATCAACATTGGTCAGTGATTAAACAGAAAATCGTAGTCCAGGAATAATCAGTCAAAAGAGTTGAAATAGTATATAGTGCACTAAGTAGATGACCACAGAATTCAGGAAAGCCTTCCTTAGACAGGAAACCTATTTTTCCCAACAGATTTGAGAGGAGCCTTCCTGACATGACCCAGGTTCAAATTCTACCTTAGACATTTACTAACTATGTGATCCTGGGCAAATTGCTTAATTTTCTCAGCTTCAGTTTTCTAGTATGCAAAATAAGGTTAATTATAATACCTATTCCACAGTGTTGTGAGGAATAAATGTTACAAATCTAAAAGTTCCAAAAGCATGACAGTTATTGTTATTTTATTCATTCATTTATTTATTTATTTATTTATTTTGCTTTTTGCTGACGCAATTGGGGTTAAGTGACTTGCCCAGGGTCACACAGCTAGGAAGTGTCTGAGACCAGATTTGAACTCAGGTCTTCCTGACTTCAGGGCTGGTGCTCTAACCACTGCGCCACCTAGCTGCCCCAGTTATTGTTATTATTAACCAGTTGATTCTGAAAGTCTCAATGACTATTCTATTTTGCTTGTTTTCTTTGACAGACCCGGACACTATAAGATAATTAAACATGTTAGTAAGTGAATTGGTGGAACCTAAGTCTCCATAGTGAAAAGCAAGAATGCCAAATTTCAAATACATTTCCATTCATTCAGAGATATATATGACTGGCATCAGATGATTAATTTTTATTATGAAAGTATAAATATATACTGACTAGTATTTTTTTTTACTTTTTATGGACATTTACAATGACATAAACACCAGGTTTTGAGATCAAAATGGGCATAGTACAGAGTCACAGATTTTAAAAGTGTAGAGAAACCATTTTCATATCTGTCATTCATCATCATCTAGAGGCTCCATAATATACCTGTCTCAATCAGGAGAGTCAGATTATGTAATATTGGAAAAAAAATTTCACAACAATGAGAAATGACTCTCTGAGTATACTTGGGAAAAGAATTGTTTGATACACTTTATCCCTAAAGTTGAATTATTTAGTATAAGTAGTTGAGAAAAGATAAGCAGTTTTATTTTCTCAGGTCCATTATCCACATAGCTTCTCCCTATGGCTCCAGAATGCTTGACCATGGGATATATATCAGATTTGTCCATTTGAGGGGTATCCTGAAAATTTGAAATCAAAGGGATTAAGATTGACTGACCTACGTCCACTTTGTTTCTGACCTCTATTATTACTTCAGATACAGAAGGAAGGAAATAAGCTTTTAGGCCTTGAGCTAAGCAAATTACAAATATATCATGTTATATTCACAGCAGTCCCCTTAAGTGAGGTTATTATCTCTCATTTTATAGTGGAGTAAATTGAGGCAGGCAGAGGTAAAACCCAGGGTCACACAATTAGTATGTGAGCTGGATTTGAACTCAAGTGTTTCTGATTCTAGGCCCAATATTCAATTCACTGCAGCACCTACCTTCCTGCCAGAGAAAGAAAAAGCTACAAAAGTTAACTTCAGTCAGTTCAGGTCATTTTTTGTTGTGTGATTGATAAGTCTCCAAAGAATGCCCTGTCTTTTGCTATAGGCCCTAAGGTCAGTTTCATATCATCTCTGTTTATATTTAATTCCAAACTTCCAATTAGTATAATGATCCCTAAACCATTAGGAGTAGGGGGCTTTTTCTCATCTTTGTTCTCTATTATATTTTAATTTTGGTACAGCCCAACCCTAATAAATGAGAATTTTTATAATAATTCATTTAAGGAGTATTTTATCATTATGTAAATTTTCTGTATATTTTTCTCTTGGAGCTAGAAGAACCTGGGCTTAAGACCCCTCTATCACTAGCTACCCAATTTTGAACAAGTAATTTTGTCTTAGTGCCTCAGACACAAAAATATATTCCCTCTCTCAGAGGACTGTCAAAGGAAAAGCCTTTTATGTGCTATCTAAATGTGACTTAGAGTAGGTAATTATCAAATAACAGAAAGTCTACCAACACTGATTTCTATAATTACAGCATTGGCCTTTGCTAAGGAGAATGACCAAGTTCATGAAGGCTCTTTAATCTACACTTTAAGATAATCTGTTGGAAAAAAAATAAAGATGTGTCAATTTAGTAAAGGTAAAACTTTGTGGAGCTCATATGCAGAAGCTATGAAGAAGGACTATTTACAGAACAGAAATTCCATAGTACCTCAGGCAGCAGAAATAGGAGCAATGGGATGAGGGAGTGAAATAAAAGGAAAATAGGTTAGTGTTTTCAAATGAAAGCACCCTAATAATGACAGTTATCCAAATGTGGAACAAACTTCCATGGAAGATTTCCGTCATGAAAGGTCTTCAAGTGGAGGCAGGAGGAGCCCAATTAGACTAAATATAACAGGTACTTAACATATGCTCTCAAGCAGGGTCCTTTCTATTTGATGATTTGGGGCAATGGTTTTTAGCTGATGATAGCTAACATTCATACAGTGTCTTAAGATCTGCAAAGGTTTTTTTTGTGTAGTATCTCATTTGAATCCTCATAACTCTGAAAGGCAGACACTATTATTATCCCCTTTTTAAAGATGAGGAAAGTGAAACAGAGAGGTTATTATGATTCATCACAATTCAACTATGTCAAACTTCCTCCAACTATCTAATGCTACTTGTAAAAATGGAGAAACTAATTGTATCTGGATTATTATGGTTGAGTTATCTCACTCAAATTCAACTTTTAATGACACTATTTGGGACTTTTTGGCAGAGATACTGGGGCAGTTTGCCATTTCCTTCTTCAGTTCATTTTATAGATGAAGAAACTGAGGCAAACAGAGTTAAGTGACTTGCACAACAGCTCATGTGTCTGAGAATGGATTTGAACTTAGAAATTTGAGTCTTTCTGATTCTAAGGCCAGTGCTTCCCTTTTTGTATCTGAATAGCAATCTTTTTTTCCCCGTGATTTGAATTTATAAGCCAAATCAAAATTAAAAAGCATTTATTAAGTAGTTACTATGTCCCCAGCCTCATGCAAATCTCCAAGGATACAAATAAAAGGGCAAACACAGTCCCTGCCCCAAGGAGCTCACAGTCTATTGGGAAGATAAATATAGGATGTATTAAGAATAATTTTGGATAGAAAGCATAGACATTAAGCATCATCAGGAAAAGGCTTGTGTCAGAAGATAGGATTTTAGCTGACACTTGAAGAAAGCTAGGGAAGCCAGAAGGTAAAGTTGAGTAGGGAGAGAATTCTGGACACAAAAAGACAGCCTGCAAAAATGTAGTCAAAGGTGTAATGTTTTATGTAAGGAATAAGAAGGAATCAGATTGTAGAGTACATGAAGAGAATTATACTGTAAGGACACTGGAAAGAGAGGAAGGGGCCAAGTTATGAAGGAATTGAAAATCCAAACACTTGATTTAATCTTTTTGTGACTTTATTGAATGGGTGGGGAATGAATGATTGGGTTACATCAGCACATTTAGAAGATCACTTTAGTAATTGAATGGAGTTGACTAGAATTAGGAGAGACCTGAGGCAGAGAAACTGCTCAGAAAGCTATTTCAATAGTCAAGGCCTTTAGGTAATGAGGGTCTTCATCAGAGTAGTGGTAGTATCAGAGGGACAAAAGGAGACATACAGAAGAAATGTTGTTATGGTAAAATTGACAGGCCTTGGGAATAGATTGTATTTTTGAGGGGAGATAAAAGATGAAAGAGTCAAGGATAATTCCTGTGTTGCAAATAATCAAAAGGTCTAGAAGTCTCTTTTCATTTCCCCTGGAAAGGAATCAATCGTTCCTAAACCTACTTAGGAATTCTTGGAGGTTGACCAATGGCAAAGTCAGTTATTGTTCTTTCCTATTGGTGTTGACTAGGGCTAGGAAAGTGTACTATCAAGACAATACTTAGTGTTATAATCAATAACCACTCCTACTTACTTATCCAGTCATTCATTTGTGAAATGTATGTTTAGTAATCACCTAGGGAGCCAAAATTGTAGTAGAAAGAATATTGAATGGAAAGTCAGAAGAGGTGGCTCTTTCATTTAACAAAGTTGTGTGACATTGAGTAAACTGAACAGCATCCCTGTGAACCACAGCATTCTTCTTATGTATAAAGTGAAGGGTTTGGATTAAATGATCTCAGGATACATCCTACTCTAAAATCCTATGATCACTTGAAAAGACCCAAAGCATATGATGAAGCTAGCCAAGGCAGGAGCTAGTCGTGGCATGTTAAAGCTATGTTGAAGGGCTGTATGTGGAAGAGGGATTTTTCTAGGCCTCAAACAGTACAATGAGGAGCAGGAGAGAAAGGAGAGTGAAGTCTAAAGATGATGTTTGTAGCAGTGGAGGGGATGATTCCTCCCTTGAAGTGTTTATAATCCATTTAATTACCTCAGTATGATGGAAAGAGCATCAAATTTGAAATTAGAAAACATGAATTCAAGTCTCAGTCCTTTCTCCTTGTAGTTATGGCACTTTGGGCAAGTAGTAGATCTGCCTTTTTGAGCTTCAGTTCCCTCCTGTGTAAAATGTGGATAAAATAAGCTGTTATAAGGAAAGTGTTTTGTAGAATCTTAAATCACATTGGGATAGTGAACCATTATTATTCCTAGGGCAACCAGACATAGACCTATGAAAAGTTCAATAAGTAATATAAGGATTGAAGCAATGTTAAAAATAGATGATAAAACAGGAGATTTCACAAGCCAGATGATGATTAAGTGCCAAATGAATGATAAAACCCTCATTCCACTTTCAGAGGAGCCAAAAATCACTATAGTGAGAGTGGAACGGAATAGCCACTTTTTGTGTGATTAGGAGATAGGGTTGACAAAGAATGTTGGAGGCAGAGTGTGAGGGTTCAAAAGACTTCATAGTTTATGACCACAGCAAAAAAAAAAAAAAAAAAAATTTAAGTTTTATTTTAGAAAGTTACTTAGGTAAGCTCATATTAATAATTGCTGCTGCACATATGCATGTGAATGTGTGTATACATTTATTTGTATACTTGTATAGGTGTATATATGTGTATATGATGCATATATACTTATTCCCTTTAAAGCCTCTAAGGACGTTCCATGTGGAGCTCCCATTTTAAACATACCTCTCCATGGTTCTAAGAACACAAATTAGACCTTCCTCAGAGGGCTTACAGAAGGACTCAACTAACATGCAAAGAATTTTTTTGGTGGAGGAAGGGAGTAGAGGAAAAAATGCTATTAATTAAAGTAATCATTATGATAAACTGTTCTGTAAATGGTAACTACTTCCATATGAGAGAAAAGCCCTTGGAAACAATTGCCTCTTACAAGAGAGAGCTTCTTCTTCAAGTGAAGGCAGATAAATTTTTACACAGGGGAAGTTTCCATACAGGAGTAGCTCTAGGCTACATGGGTAATGAAGCCTCTTTCTCATCATCATCCTAACATCTCCTCTGATGGGTTCTAGGCTTTCTGCAGTCATGTTAAGGAGATAAGACACTTGTTTAATGTGGAGCAGAATGAAATCGGCTTATCCCCTTGATGTGTGTGTGTGTGTGTGTGTGTGTGTGTGTGTGTGTGTGTGTGTGTTACTCCCCACCAATTATAGCAGTCACAGGAAAACCCCTACAAAGCTGTTGTTCACATATTCTTTTGATGGCTCCATTGAACATTCAGCACTGATATGCATTTGATACATGCTGAGCGAGTAAGGCTTCCTTAACAGAAATAAAAGTATGATTAAGAAGATAACCTGGGATCTGTCAGTCATATTTTGTAGTTCCTTTCTGGCTGCAAATCCCTCATACTTGAGACTCTCTCTAAGGCTGGAATTTTTATCCTGGGGTTCACCAAAGGAACTACTGATAAATTTCAAAGCTTTTATAAACTTTGACACTTGCATGGAAAAAAGTACATTTTTACATCAATATAAAATGGTTTCTGTTGAAATCCTATGTCTCTTTTTTTTACACAATTAAAAATATAATTATGAGCAATCTTTGCACCTTATTAAAATGCCAAAGAAATCTATGGCAAAACATTAAGAGCCTGGTCTGAGGCTGGCAGCCCAGCTCATACCCAGGGTGAAAGACAAAAGCTGGCGCCTTTTAAATATGTGTATACAGACACACATAAAATATTACATTATGTATTATTTATTATATTATATATTAAACCATACTTTTATATATTGTGTAACATTATATATTACTATATTAATTAGTATGGATATGTGCATGTTTTTTCCCTCCAGCTTTCTTTCCATAAAAGCTGAAATTGGGATCATTTATGTAAAAATGAGAAAACCTAAAAAGCAAGCTTTAGGCAAAAGTCAGAGAATGACAAGTAGTTAATCAATTAGGGATTGGATGGCAACTAGGAACCCCAATTTAGTATGTAAATTGATGGATGCACAAAGGAGATAAACTTTTGTCAAGACAAAAATCATTTTCAAATCAAAATTTGCAGGGAAAATGAGATTATTATGAAACTGAATATTTCTTAAATTCCTCCAGTGGATAAACAATTGATGAATGTTAAAGGGGAGGATAAGAATCACAAAAAACAAAGTACATTTTTTCCTCTACTGAAAGCATTTATAACAAACTGTATCCTCTTAGTAAAACAGTTTTTTTTTCCCCTATGGTAAATGAAAGAAAATATCTTTGCTCTACCCCTAATTTTTTCCATTATCTTAGGCAATTCATTTGCCCAATTCATTCATCTCTTAATTTCCTCATGTGTAAAATGATGTAATTGGACTAGTCTCCTACATACTTCAATGAAGAGCTGAGATTAAATTCCCTCTCATACTCTTGCTTAGGCAAACCACTTATCCTCCATTAGCCTCAACTTCCTAATGTGTAAAATGGGGATAATTGAACCTGTTTATAATGGTCAATTGAGTTAAGATAATGTATATGTATTCATTTGCCACTAGCTACTATGTTTGTCTTCAGTTTCACCATCGTTATCATCATACACCTTGTCCACCCTCCCAGCCCCTCATAAGCTCATTTATAGGAAGGTCATCATCATGGAGGGAGATTGCTTCAGCTTTATTACTCATACTTTATCAGTATCCTTAGTTGCTTCTGCTCATCTGACGGGTGGACTGGAAAATGGAGCAAAAAATCTGCTCCCATAGCCTCCCTTTTATATAGGACTCAAAATCCTAGTAAATTCTTCATTTGCCATTTGCTTGGTTTCAACTCTGCCATGACTATCACAACCCTGGACTGGTCTACTCTACCACCTTTTCATCTCCCTTCTTGTGCATTTTTGTGCATTTGATTGTAAGCTATGTGAAGGCAAAGACAAATCCCTAAGCCTAGCATCGTGACTGGCTTATAGTAGATATTTTATAAATAAAAATAATAAATTAATGTATATGTATAATTTTATATATACATACATACATATATATATATATGTAAATTTAGGAGATGGGAGGTAAGGAAAAAGAACACATAGGCATTGGGGGAAACCACTGAAAAGACTCAGAGTTGAGGGAAGAGCTAACATATGGAAGAAAGTCAATATCAGTGGATGTCATAGTAGGTGAGGGGAGTGGGAGAAGGCTGGTTATGAAGAGTTTTATAAACCAAAAAGCAGCTGATATTTGATCTTGGAAGTATTGGGGAATCACAGGAATTTATTGAATAGGGCAGGAGTGACATGGCCAGACCTGTGCTTTAAAAAGACTATTTTGGCACTTGAGTGGAACATGGCCTACAGTAAGAAAGAACATGGCAGGCAGACCACACAGAAGACTATTAAAACAGTCTAGACATGAGATAACAATGGTCTATATCAGGGTAGTGGCTCTACAAGAGAGAAGAGAAAGTTTACAAGAGATGTTAACATAGAAAGGTCTAGACTTGGCAAGAGGTGAATATATGAGATGAGTGCAAGTGAGGAATAAAAGATGATACTGTGACTTCCAGTTCTGGTGAGTGAAAGGATTATGGGGTCATTGATAATAAGGGGGAAATGTGAAAGAGGGTTTAATGTGTGTGTTCTTTTCCTTTGTGTGTTCTTATGGTAACTGGAATTTAATGAAAAAAAAAGTTTTGGTTACAAAGCTTAGGGAATTCCTTCCCATTTATGCAAGCCCATAGTTAACAAAACTCAGAATAGTTATATAGATGAGAATATACCAAACTCTGCTCAGAGTGGATGAGCTCTGCTACTGACAGTGACTTAGCTGAGAGAGATAAAGAGAGAGAGACAGACAGACAGAGACAGACAGAGAAAGAGACAGATAAGAGAGAGAAACAGAAATAGAGACAAAGATACGCATATACAAAGAGACAGAGAGAGACAGACAGAGCAGAGAGAAACAGAGAGGGGAAGAGAGAAGGAATAAGGGAATGATGAAGGGAGGGAGAGAGAGGAAAAGACAGAAACAGAGACAAACATAGAAAGAGATAGAGAGACAGAGAAAGCAAGAGACAGTGACAGAGAGAGACAGAGAGGGAGAGAGGAGAGAGAGGTTGAGAAGGAGACAGACACAAGAGACGGAGACAGAGAAAGACAGAGGGAGAGAGGAGGGAGACAGACAGACAGACAGACTTGGGGCAGGAGGGGGAGAGAGAGAAAGAGAAAATATCAAATCTAGCAGGTACAGAGTGCTAAGGACTCAGTCTCCACTAATGAGATGGGTATTTATATGCAGAGGATCTCTGAAGCCCTCTTTACACTCTTCATTCTTCTCTTTTTCACAAGTCTGTTTGACTGAGGCAACCTCCTCTTCACTGATTAAGGCTATGTAAGAAAGAAATGACCTTTCACAGCCCTCCCTCACTCAAACCCAATTTACTTGCAGGCCATGGCATCATCTTGAAGAACAAAGGACAAACAGAACTCTCTTTCACACACACTCTGGCTCAGCCCAACTGGCCTTCTTGCTGTTCCTCAGATGGTGTTCCATCTTGGATCTCCAAGCCCTGTCCTATGCTTCAAGTGAACTCCCTCTTTTATCTCCAGATTGTACAATCCCTAGCTTCCATCAAAGTTCAGTTCAAATGCCAACTCCTCCATCAAGTCTTTGCTGACCTCTACCTGATCTCCATTCCCTCCCAGTTATCTTGTGTCTATTTTATTTCCCTGTGTGGGTACCTATTGTTTCTATCAATAGAATACCAGTTTTGGGGGGAGGTGAGATTTTTTTTCATTTATATCTTTTATCCTCACCACCTAACATGGTACCTGGAACATGACAGGCACTTAATAAAGATTTGTTGTTTTCTTACTTTATTGATTGATTGACATCATGAAGTTACCCGTGGAAAATGTAATCTGTCTATCACTTATCCCATGCTCTCACACTACAATCAGCTCTTTTTTTTCAGCCTTATATTCTGTTATAATATCTTTTATTCTGGTTCTAAGATATCATTAAACTCCTACTAATTCAGATGTAACTAATATTAGACCATTTCATGAAATCAAGCCTTGATATATCAGTGCGAAGGAGGGGAGACAGAGGCAAGAGATGAAGCTGAGTAAAGGGGATTGGATGAGATCATAAATAATAGAGGAAGGCTGTGGTCAGCAAGGAGAGGAACATACAGAATCACTCAGAATGCTTGAGGTCAAAGAGATTAAAACTTCTCCAACTTTGTCATTTTCCTTTGCACTAATTTTGGTGAGAATTCTTCCTTCCATAGCATGTCGGTCACTGCTGATGTATATATCATTTCCATATGGGCTTAAGGCAAGCTCTAGAGCCACCATTGATCTGTTCAAGTATATGCCATGATCTCAGGTTTCCCCATTTTAGAAGCCAGCCCCCCTGATATGAGTAGGCAGCTAGTGCATTTTGGTTAAATATATGTAAATTACCTGGGCAGCCCTTTTATCTGGTATTCATTTTCCCTAAGCTTGCTACTTGAGGCATCAACCCTAAGCAGGGTGTCTATCACTCTCTTGATATTCAGCATAATTAGTAAAATGTCTTGATCAGGGTCAGCTTTTCTGGGGAGATAACCAGGGTTAAGTGACTTGCCAAGGGTCACACAGCTAATGAATATCTGAAGTCAAATTAGAACTCAGTTTCTCTTGTCTCCAGGTTTGGTACTCTTTCCAGTTAGAGTCTTAATTTGCAGAAACTGTACCTTGAGAAAATTCAATTAAAGGATGGAAGGAGCAGCAGAAGAAGAACATTCCCCTCTGAAACAGTCATGCAGGAAAGACACAGTACATAATAATAATAATAAGTCAATATTTCTGTAGCTGTTCAGGTTTGCAAAACAGTTCACAAATATTATTACATTTCATTTTCCCACTAGCCCTGTTTTTCAGGTGGGGAACTTAAGGTTCAACATGCTTGAATGATTTATTTTGGGTCACAAAGGCCAGACTGGAATTCAGCTCTTTCTCTCTCTAGTGAAAAGGTGGTAGAGTAGACCAGTCCAGGGTTGTGATAGTCATGGCAGAGTTGAAACCAAGCAAATGGCAAATGAAGAATTTACTAGGATTTTGAGTCCTATATAAAAGGGAGGCTATGGGAGCAGATTTTTGCTCCATTTTCCAGTCCACCCGTCAGATGAGCAGAAGCAACTAAGGATACTGATAAAGTATGAGTAATAAAGCTGAAGCAATCTCCCTCCATGATGATGACCTTCCTATAAATGAGCTTATGAGGGGCTGGGAGGGTGGACAAGGTGTATGATGATAACGATGGTGAAACTGAAGACAAACATAGTAGCTAGTGGCAAATGAATACATATACATTATCTTAACTCAATTGACTTATCTGCCTCATGCTCCAGAGATTTTTCTCTATGAAGGTTTGGAGGACAATGGCGCCACAGAAAAGACATGGTGGGTATGGTGAAGGTCGAAGTGAATTTCCAGGCCTCCAGCAAAACAGAACTTCACCACTGGGAGAAGTAATCCCTCTGTGCTCCCATATTCAATGCCCCAGACCACAGGCCAGTGGCAA
The DNA here is from genome assembly GCA_023553655.1 of Myrmecobius fasciatus. Classification (NCBI taxonomy): domain Eukaryota; kingdom Metazoa; phylum Chordata; class Mammalia; order Dasyuromorphia; family Myrmecobiidae; genus Myrmecobius; species Myrmecobius fasciatus. Next base: position 31,618 of record JAJPUD010005398.1, read on the forward strand.
CCATGCTTTCTAGCCTCCCACATACTGAAGTCAGGTGATTATTTATCTCAGGTTTTTATATACTCGTGACCAGACAAGATCAACTAACATGTCAGAACTAAGAAAGAAAAATGCTTTCTGTAAGTTAGTCAAAGAACAGAGAGGATTTCACCAAAAAGAACAGGGAGAAGTGGATATTGTTTTATTGGAATGTCTTTTTAAAAGGGAAAAGAAGAAAATAATAAGTAATCCACCAGCCTGAGATCTGAAGAAAATAAAATGTGAGGGAACAGGAGGAAACGAGTCATAATAGTGCATCTGGCAATAGGAAGCCTGCTAGGAGAGAAGGTAAAATAGCCAAAAATTTCTAGCTGGGTTAGACAAGGAATTAGTGGGGATTCGAGCTATTCCTGAACTGTATTCCAGCCTTGATGCTGAGATGAAGGAAAATGTTTATCGAACCTATTCACAGGATTAGAACATTTCAAGCTGGAAGGGGTCTCTGACTCAAATGGGGAAACCAAGGAAACTTTCTTGAAAGTATTCACTTATTAGTAGCAGAAATGGGATTCTCTTCTATGAGCTATGGATTTGGGGTTATTAGAGAACAAGATGTCCATTTCAAGGAAATATATGCAATCTATGGAAAAGTATTTTGTAACAGGAATAACAGGACATATTTATGTGTCATTTTATTTATAAAGCTCTTATATTTATATATAATATAACTAATGTAATATAACATAGTATAATATATACATTTATAATTTAAATATAAAAATATAAATTTAAATATAAATATTTATATTTCCTCAACTAACTCTCAGAACCATTCCATTAGGTATCATTTCACAAATCAGAAGACTGAGTGAGCCTCAGAGAAGTTAAGTAACTTGTACAAAGTTACACAGGTAATAATATCTGAGGTAACAATTGAACCCACATCTTCCTGATGCCAAAACCAATACTCTATTCACTAATAATAATATTGTATAATTAATAATAATCATCATCATCAAGTCAAGGTTTACTTGGGTTCCAATACTGCCTCTGATATTTATTTGCCATATGACTATTGATGTCATATAACTTCTCTAAAGCTCAGTCTACCCATCTGTAAAATGGAGAAAATATTCCATGTAGAGTTCCAACCGCATAATTGTATGAAGCTTAAACTGAGTGATATCTGCAGAGCTTCCTCAAACATTAAAAAGCTTCATAAAAAAAAAGAAAAAAAGAAAAAAAAAAGAAAAAAAAGAAAAAAAGAAAAAAAAGAAAAATAAAATAAAAAAAATAAAAAAAGTTTCATAAATATTTTATAATAATAATAGCATTATTATTAAAAAGGAGACTATGGCAGGCTAGTCGGGTGAGATGTTCTCCCATGATCTATTTATCTAGTAAAGGCTGAAGGAGGTTCATCCAAAAACAAACAAAAAATAGCATCTCTACAACTGGACAAAATCTCAATGTATTCATCCTGGACCTTGCTGATAGATTTCTTGTTTTATTATAGGTGAGTTCTTAATATCACCAGGTTATTACCTCTATGTTAAAAGGACATCTCTATTCTGTGAAGTTAGTGGATCATTAGACTTCAGATCAGATGATGTGGGCTTAAATTGGACACTTACTAGTTATGTGACACTTGATAAATTTTATTATCTCTCTGATTCTCAGTTTTCTTATCTATAAAATGGGGAAAAGTATATTTGTATTACCCTAGAGATATTATAAAGATGAAATGAAATCATATATGTGTGTATGTATGTATATATGTGTGTGTTTGTATATATTATAAATACATATATAACATATTTGTTTATAAACATTTAAATACATGCCATATTCCAGGAAATATACTAAGTACTGGTTGTACAAAGAAAATCAAAAAACAGTTCCTGTTTCCATAAGGATAGTACAATTTAATGAGGGAATCTATATGCAAACAACTAAAACTGGCCTGAAATTGGTCTTTTAGAAGACTCCTTCCTTCCTTTCCTCTCATTGTCCACATAGGGTATCATAACTTTTCCTATAGATTCTCTTAAAAGCATTTTCTTTTTCTTTTGCATTTCTTAATCCTCCCAAGACATCTTGCTATTACTGGCTAGATTTCTTTCTTATGGACTAGGCCTTAAACCAAACCAATCTGATTCTAATTGGCTACCAATAAGTCCCAGGTCAAGTCCATTTGGTCATTATTTGGGTCCTGATTGACTCAGATTGAATGTAAATAGTAGTCATCTCTTCTGTGTCCAAAAACTTTAAGAGTCGTCTCCTCCCAGATTCATTCATTCATTCATTTATTTAGATTTTTTTGGACTAGGCTAAAGAGGAGCTCCTTTGCCTCAATTGCTCCCTAGTCTTAATCACTAAATGGGTGTTGCCTCAAGCAACTTGTTGAAGACCTTAGCTTAAAAAGACCAAGGTCTCCCATTTCATGGAGGGTCATCTCTAGTCATTCTAATCTATATCTTGCCACTGGACCCAAATAGCTCTAAAGGGAAAGTGAGGCAGGTGACTTTGCCCAGTCCTCCCTCACTTAATTCAATTCACCTGCATGTCATGGCATCAGCTCCCTCCATCCTCTTCAAGAAGGAAGGACAAACAACACAATGGAGCTACTCTCAGGGGGAAAGTACTAAGATAAAGCTAATTATACAATTTAATTCATATGAATGTACATAAAGTATGTGGGTGTTTTATAAGTCTTATAGGATTATGAAAATGTGACATAAAATCAGTTGATAAAGGGGTAAGATTTGATGACTTCTAAGATCTCTTCCAGCTCAAAATCCAGAATCTTTGATTTTACCAGCCTTTGTTCAAATCCCAACTACTAATTATATATATAATCTTGAGCAAGTCCCTCCATCTATCTAGATCTCAGTTTCCCTAATTGTAAAGTGAAGAAGCTGGTTGGACTAAATGACTGCTATGGTCCCTTCTATATTTGGATCTATAAGTTTATAGTTTCCCAGTTAAAATTTCCTCCTGACTATTCTCCAGAGAACCAGAATCCCATCCTTCCCCACTTTCCACTCCCAGCAAATATCCACCTCCTAAACTTCTTTATATGAATGGCTGAAAGTTGCCCTTAGTATTTTCTATCATGAAAAGACCAATATCCCTAACCCTGGACAAACCCCTCCTTTGAGACAAAGTCTTGTCATTCTGCTTTATTTATAATTCTTCCTATAGTAAACAAACAAACAAACAAATGACTTGGAATCAGAAGATATAGGTGTCAAATTCTGGCTTTGCTATCTCTCATTGACCTTGAGGAAAGTCCCTTAACTTCTGTGTATCTCAGTTTCCCCCTCTATGAATTGAGGAGAAAATTAGCTTAACTGTAATTTCTGTATAAAAGATATGGGGGTTCTTAATGATTCTGCAATTCAACATATTAATCAAAAATAAAATAAACATAATTTTAGGATATATTAACAGAAACTGATTGTCCAGAAGAGGGAATTGATAAATCCAATGTAATGTGCCCTGATCAGACCATACATATGAAGAATTGTATTCTATCTTGGGTATCACAGCATAGAAACAGCATTGACAAACTAAGTGCATCTTGCTAGAAGGAGAACGTTCAGCTTGATAAAAAAGGAAGGAAGACCATGCCATTAGAGGAATAATTGAATATTAAATTTGGTTTAAAAAAGATTTAAGAAAAATATAAAAGCAAAGAGTTAGAAAGCACTTTAAAATTCAGCTAAACCAACTTTCTCATTTTTAGAGATAAAGAAATCAAGGCAGAGGGAAGGGAAGTGATTCCATTCAGGCCACAGAAAGGGGCTGGGATTCATAGCTTCTTCATTAAACTTGACACTTCACTTGGGTCATGGTGCCCTGAAGCATTTTCAAGATGACATTCAAAAGGCTACACAAACAACCAATCCAGGCCCTAAGCAAAACTTCAATTTACAGAAAATTCTTTTTCAGCCTCCCATACCTTTTTCTCCATGTTTCTGACCTTCAAGGAGACATCATCCTCTAGAGGATCCCATTCTCTCCCCCTTGAAGTATCCCATGTTTCAAAATTCTCTCTCCCTCTCCTCATCTCATCACAACCTCACTGAGAATAATTCCTGGTAGATGCTGATCTAATAAAGATCACTAACATCATTCTAGGGGCAAAACAAAGAAGATAAAAAAGAGGAAAATTATATGAGGAATCAATCAATCAACAAACATTAAATATTAAGTATCTTTTTCATGCCACTTATTTTACAAGGCATTATAAAGGTATTCAAAGACAAAATAGATTCAAAGGCAAAAAATGATACAGCTTCTGCCCTCATGAACTTTTATATTCTATTGAGGAAAACAGATTGTAGATATTTAAGTATATTCAAAATAAATTATTAATTGCTGTCTTTAAGTATTTGAATGGCTTTCATGTAGGACAGGGATTATGCTTGTTCTGTTTGGCATTACAATGTAGAACTAGGAGAAATAGGTGGAAGTTGAATAGAGGTGTACATCAACCCATGAACCAACCCAAAAGGAAATATTTTAACCAATTATCCAAATTATTCAAAAGTGTTATTTATCATCTTTTGCTAGTAATGGTTTATCCTTTACTGAAAAGCTTCAGATAGAGGCAGAACCCTTGTTAGGGGTGTTACAGAGAGAGTTTATATTCTGATATGGATTAGGATAGATAATTTCTGATCCAAAAATTTAGAATAAATGAAAAAGAAAAGCATCTTGTGACACACACATCCTAGATTTTAAGAGATGAAATTTCTTTTTTATTAAAGCTTTTTATTTTCAAAACATGCATAGATTATTTTCCCAATTCTCATTCCCCTCCCTTTTCTCCCCTCAATCATTATAGGTTTTCTTTGCCTCTACATGTGATATAATTTCCCTTATTTTACCTCCTTTTCCTCTTCTTCCAGTGTTATCCCTTTTCTACCTCTAATTTCTTTTTCAGTTTATCATATCATAAGATTCATAAAATCACAATAAACATATAATAATCATAAAATCACAGTAATCATGATAATAATCATAAAATCACAGTAATCATATCATAATCATAATGTAATAATCGATTCATAAAATCAACACTCATTCTATAAGTATCTATAACATAAATATAGTTCTCAAGAGTTACTTTTTCTTGTTACCTTTTTATGTTTCTCTTGTGTTCTGTGTTTGTAGATCAAATTTTTTGTTCAGTTCTGGTCTTTTCAGTAGAAATAGGTGAAATTCTCCTATATCATTGAATGACCATCTTCTTCCCTGGAAGATAATGCTCATTCTAGCTGGGTAACTTATTCTTGGCTGTAATCCAAGTTCCTTTGCCCTTCGGAATATCTGATTCCAGGCCCTTCGATCCTTCAAAGTAGAAGCTGCTAGGTCCTGTGTGATCCTAATTGTAGCTCCCCGATATTTAAATTGTTTCTTTCTGGCTTCTTGTAATATCTTTTCCTTGGTATGAAAGTTCTGGAATTTAGCCACGATATTTCTGGGGGACTTAATTTTTGGGTTTCTTTCAGGAGGTGATCGGTGGATTGTTTCAAGGAGTATTTTGCCTTCTGGGTGTAAAATATCAGGGTAGTTTTCTTTTATGATTTCCTGGAATATAGTGTCCAGGTTCTTTTTTTCATCATGGCTTTCAGGAAGCCCTATAATCCTTAGATTGTCTCTCCTAGATCTATTTTCCAGGTCAGTTGTTTTTCCTAGGAGATATTTCATGTTTTTCTCTATCTTTTCATTTTTTTTGTTTTTGTTCAACTGATTCTTGAAGTCTTGATGAGTCATTAATTTCCAATTGTTCGATTCTAATTTTTAATGTCTTATTTTCTTCAGTTACTGTTTTTAGTTCCTTTTGCAATTGACCAATTACATTTTTTGTTCATTGCATTCTTTTTCCATTTTTTCTATTTTATTTTGCAGTGATCTCATTTCGTTTCCCCATGTTTCTTCTAACTCTCTTTTAAGATTTTTTATGCAATCTTCAAAGAAAGCCTTGTGACATGGAGACCAATTTATGTCTCTCTTTGGGGCTTTTTCTGGAGTTGCTTTACCTTTAGGGGCCTCAGGATTTGAGGTCTGTTCTTCCCTCTCTCCATAAAAGTTGTCTATGGTGAGAGCTCTTTTTGGTTTTTTATTCATTTTTTTGTTTTAAAGGTGTGAGGTCTGTTTAGGGTAAAGGTGGGACAGCTGCTTTAATTTGCCCTGGGGCAGTTCTGCTGATTGAGTTATTTCAGGAACTGGGCAGCTCTGCTGATTGAATTATTTCTGGTGCTTATCAGTCCTGTTGTTTGATTGCTTTAAGGTGCTGTGTAATGGCAGCTAGGTCCGATGCTCATCAGGGGTTCAGTGGTTCACAATCTATCCCCCTCAAAAGGCAGACCCTCCAAACCACCTGCCCACAATCAGGACAAATTGTTCCAAGAGGCTCGCAGAAGACTCCCAGGTGTGTGAAAAGCACAACGCTCCCACTCCTGT
>JAJPUD010005398.1:38470-98170 GCA_023553655.1 Myrmecobius fasciatus
AGAAGACTCCCAGGTGTGTGAAAAGCACAACGCTCCCACTCCTGTTCTGACTCCTGTTCCAGCTCCCTGCTCCAGCTCCCTGCCCCGGTCTCCCTGCCCTGCAGTCTGGGCTCAGTAGGCCACCCCCTGCCCCATTAAAACAGACCTGTTTTGAGGTTCTTCCAGAGTATCTTCTTCTAGAATCGTGTTGTTCTCCAGATATTGTGGATTTTTTTGCTTCAGAATCAGTCTAGAGGCTTCATATGTTGTTGGTTTGAGGGAAGGTTAGAGGAGGTTACAGAGACTCCTGTCTGATCTCCGCCACCATGGCTCCACCCCCTGAAGGAGAGCTGTCTGCATAGATTATTTTCAACATTCACTCTTGCAAAACTTTGTATTCCAAAATTTTTCCCTCCCTTCCCCCAACCCCTTCCCTGGATGGCAAGTAGCCCAATATATATGTTAAAGTGCAATTCTTCTATACACATTTCCACAATTACCATACTGCACAAGAAAAATCAAATCAAAAAGGAAAAAATGAGAAACAAAACAAAATGCAAGAAAACAAAAATAAGAAGTGAAAATATTGTTTTGTGATCCATACTCAGTGTCCATAGTCCTCTCTCTGGGTGCAGATGACTATTTATCACAAAACCATCAGAACTGGCCTGAATCATCTCATTGTTGAATAGAGCCATGTCCATCAGAATTGATCATCCTGTAATGGTGCTGTTGCTGTGTGTAATGATCTCCTGGCTCTACTTACTTCACTCAACATCAGTTCATGTAAGCCTCTCCAGGCCTCTCTGATATCATTCTGCTGATCATTTCTTATAGAAAAATAACATTCCATAACATTCATATACCATAACTTATTCAGTCATTGTCCAACTAATGGCCATTCACTCAATTTCCAGTTTCTTGCCACTACACGAAATGCTGCTACAAACATTTTGGCATACATAAGTCCTTTTCATTTTTTTTGTTGTTGTTATTGTTCTAAGAGATGAAATTTCAAAAATTTAATCCAGTTGAATTTCAAAAAAGAATAGGTTAGATTTTACAGGTGAAGACTATAAAAAAAAAGTTGACTCAAAATGGGTAGGAAGTTATAAAGAATGAAATTATGATAGCATATCTCAATAAAATGCTATTTTAAAAAAAATGACTATAGAGGCTCATTAATGGTCTCAGAATTGTAAAATGCAGTTTAAAAAAGTAAAAGTAAAAAAAAAAATAACTGATGGTGAATAAAAAAATGGTAGTAAAGTCTCGTGAAAAGTGCCAAGAATATGAAAGCATGGAGGAAACTATGAGATGATAATAATATCAATAATAAGGGCAAAAAAATTTTTTTTTGCTTTTTTTTTCCTGACTCATTGGGAGTTTACAAGATTCTGTTTTTCATCATTCATTTAATATTAGTTCACTTTTCTTCATAGTATGATATTTTTGTAAAGTATTATTCAGTTGTTTCAGGCATATCCAACTCCCTGTGACTCCATTTGGGGCTTTCATGGCAAAGATATTGGAGTAATTTGCCATTTCCTTCCACAGCTCATTTTACAGATGAAGAAACTGAAGGGAACTAATTTAAGTAACTTGTTCAGGGTGTCTGAGTTTAAACACAGGGAAATGAGTCTTCAGAGCCAGACCTGACACTGACACTAAAAGCCCCCCTTTTAGGGTTCACTCATTCTTCCTTTTGCCTTGGGGATGCTCTTGATTATTTTATTTACTCATAGGCTGGCTCTTACTGAAGTGGGGCATTTGTTTTTTCCTAATTAGCCCTTTTTCACCTTCATTCATTTTTTGGGGGGCTCTCTACTTTTCTCCCTCCTCATTGATATACTGGTGCCCTTTTTTACCTGGAAACCAGGTGAGTCCATCCTTATTTAGTCGAGGGACATAAGGGCCACTGGTTTGGATGACTTCCCTGAGTAATCTCAAGAAAGAGAGGACTTGCTCCCAGGTGATTTTTTTGTCTTCTTTCCATCATCGTGATATATTTATCTACTATAGCCTGTGATTGGGAGTGCTATAACTGGGTACAGCAGAGGAATCAAATCCAGGGCCCATGGATGGCACAACACTCAGAAATGCAGCCAAACCAGATTAAAATATCATTAAGAAGCTTAATTTAACAAAATAAATAAAATAGAATAATTCATAATGTTAATTTATATTATTCTAAGTCCATATCCCACTCACAAGGATCCTATATCTATTTGAATTTGGCACTATTGGTGTACATCACATTTTTAGCCTATTCAGGCCCTCTGTCCTTCTTTTCTTTCATGTGACTCTTTAGAAATAGCATCTGTTGCTTCTTGCAAGGTAGTAATGGTATAGTGGTGATAGGTATTTACATAGGTACTGGAAACTGGGGGGTTCCTCACAGGTGGTGCCCAGTAAGAAGTTTTATAATATAAATATACATAAATAAGTAAATAAATGTAAGCCCATACATTTATAAATATAAGTACATATTTAATAATATATTAATATCATTATATATAATAAATTTAAATAATTAAATTAATTATAATAAATTAATGAATCATCAGTAAATTAATTTAACTAAATGATTAAATTTAATTAAAATAAGAATTTTTTAAATAAATAATTATTATACATAATTAATATTATTGTATTATATTATTATATTAATAAGTACATATTTAATAATATAATGATATGCTATATATAAATGAAATATAAATATATGTATAAATAAAATGAGTTTATTACTGTCATATGGTGAGTATTCGGATTTAATTGAAAGAGAGGTAATGAGTTTAAAGCTTTTGTTATTAAAGTTCTTTATGTTATTTCATGTAGTTTTAATTATTTTTTTAACAGGATTCTGGTTTTTTCCATTTCAGAATAAGCTATAACTATTCTACCATTAGCATAAACTTCCTTTCTTTAGGGATGTGAATATTCAGACTGAGTATATAAGTATTCAAAAAGCCTCTATTTTGCATTGAAAAGGAATTTTTTAAATTGCATAGGGAATAAGAGCAAAAATAATAGATATACTAGATAATAGATATAATAGATGTTAGATGACAGAAAATTGATCCAAAAATATCATATCATTGGTAACATAACAGAAAGAGAAAAGGATTTGGAATCGAGATGTGAATTCAAATCCAGTCTTTGCAACATAGTACTTGCACAACCTGCTAATCTCTTGAGCCTCACTTTTCTTATCTATAAAATGAAGGAACTAGACTAGGTAATCCTTCAGAGTCCTTCTGGCTTGAATACTATGATTCTAGAATAATGATTCAAATCTAATAAATAAAATTTAATGGAGATAAATGAAAGCTCATATTCTTGGGGTGAAAAAATTCAGCTATACAAGGACAGCATATAGGGAATTTTATCTTCTTCATGTGAAAAAGACCTGGGAGTTTTAATGTGCTACAAAATCCTATGAATTAACATTGGAACGTGGTAGCCAGAAAAACTAAAACAAATGTGATTTTTTTTAATGGATGAATAGTATCCAGAATGGAAGAAGTTAGAGTTCTACAGTTTTCTCTCTTCTGGTTAGACCATGTGTACAGTTTTGTACTAATGTCTGAGGACCACATTTTATGAATCACAAGCAGAATTACATAAGAGAAGGACCTCATAATGATGGAGGAACTCAACCCTATTTTATAGAATTACCTATTGAAGAATTGGCAAATTTCCTGGAAATTTGAAAAAGAGATAGCTTAGTGCCTATGACCTTCTCCCTGTAGAAGATCAATCTACTCCAGTATTTTGTTCTGATTGACACCTCTAGGAATTTCCATTTTAAGGAAATTGTAGCTATGTTCACATTTTCATTCCTTTTCAGGATCTGCTCTAGACTCTGTGGACTTCTTTTTCCACTGTTCTCCCATTAGGGTACCTCCCCCTCCCCAATCATTTTAGTTTCCATGCATGTATTAGCTTTCTCTCCAATAGAATATGGGCTTCTTATAAAATCAGCAAAGAAAAGCTGGATAATTTTGAAAACAATATGTAGTATTCATTATGTAAGTTTTAGTGAAATGGAAATTCATTCTTTTATCTTGAATTCTTTCATGTGATGTTATATAAATGAAAATAATTTTTTCCTCTTCTTTCTTTGTATTTAGTTTCAAATAAATACAAATTTACCAAAAATTATTTGATTATTTAATAAAAATAAATTTATGTAACCCATGGAGTGAAAATATAAACTTAAGAACAGATGTCTTTTTTCTGCATCTTTAGAAATATTTCCCTGTATTTAGAACATAAGTGCTTAATAAATGCTTTTTTACTTTACTTCACTGCCATAATAACTGAATCTAATTACTTAAGAATCTCTTAAGTGGAATAAGTATTAGTCTTGTTTCTTCCTTGGATCCTGAGAACAAAAGTCGTACCAGTAAGGGGAAGATGCAGAGGATCAGATTGTCGTTCAATATAAGAAATTCCACATAGGTGGGGAAAAAAATCTTAGCAGGTAATGAGTTGGAAAAGTTGCAGAAAGATTTCTTGCCATGTCTGAAGTTCCTTCTAAAGTTCTGTGGTTTTATTAATTTAAACTTATGGCCAAAGCTGCTTCTGTTCAAATTCAAGTATGATCAGTATGCCTAGGATATCAAGCTATTGATAGCTATTAACACCTTGATTGTGATCAGTTTGTTAGATTCCCTTGGCATTTCCTAGTAGAACCCTGGGACTGAGACAAAGAAGGTTGAGCTTGTCTGGAATGAAGTCACTTAAAGAAACCTAGAGTTTTGGATCATTAGGGGTAGGGACAGGGAAAAGGGAATTTTAGATTGAGCAGGGAGGTAGAGGATCACCATGGGTAGTCAGAATTGGTGAAGACCAGCATGAGAGAGCCAGACTCTGGACCCCAACTTATGTGATTCTCACTAAACTGAATGAATGGTTGTCTTCATGTTTCATCCTCACTGATTTCACCATTTTCCCCAGGTCCAGTCGTGTCATCTAGCTGATTTCAAGGGCACACTGATCATATTGTTCGATGCTTTAGTAGCTCAGAATCTGTGAAGTCTCAGCTCCTTGCCTCATTTGCTAATCTTTCACTTTATCATATATACTCAGCTTCACCCTCCCAAAAAAAATAAACCCCCTTTGGGGAGTGGAGACATCTGCTTGCCATATGGAATTTTCCCTGCTTATGTGACTACGCAGTAGGGAACATGTGTCTCCCATGTTTCTGTGTGAGTGTGTGTGTGTGTGTGTGTGTTTCCTTCTGCAAATAACAAAATAGGGTAATCAGCCTAGATAGTGAAGGATCAACCAGTATTCTAGACACATACCTCATTTAAAAAATATGTTGGCATATAAAGACCCAATGGGGGAAAATTAGTCAGGACTCAATAGATCTTGTGCCCTCCTTCCCTGGCCCATATACACTCACACACAAGTGTATGTTTTCTTTTTCTTTTTTCTTCTCTAGCATTAAACTAAAATGGTATGTCAGTGTGATGAAATGGGAACTCCCCTGGACATTGAATGAGGAAGTTGGGGTTCATACAATCACTGGTTTAGTCACATATTTGTTATGGGATTCAACCAAGGTATTATACCTCTTTGTGCCTCATTGTGCTCACCTGTAAAAGGGTCTGCCTATTTCCCATGATCATTGTGAATATTAAATGAGATAATGTATATGATACTACCTTATTGGTTTTGAAAATAAGACAAATATAGCAAAAGTTGTCACTAACAAAACATTTTTAATATTTAAAACTTTTATTCTTCAAGGTGAACCTTCTTATAATTTCACATTCAAGTTTCTGTGGTTGGTTATTTTTTCTGACTTTTTAGATTTTGTGATTATTTTTGATCTAGACTTGTGACTTCAACAGGTATAGATAGAGAAATGTCAGTATGGAAATTGTCTCCATTAACACAAAGTAGTTTTAGAGACTTATCTGAGGGTATGGAAAGGCTAGATAATTTGCCTATAGTCACCCAGCTATGTATAAGAGGTGGGATTTGAAATCTAGAATTGTTTGACTCCAAAGTGACTTTTTTATAGAAGGACATGCCAACTATCTCACCTATAGCTAATTACAAAAAAAAAAGAAGAAAAGTCAGTTGATTTTTTAAATATTTCATTTTCATTTTTCAAAAAACTGCTTCCCCTTTTGTAAGCAAAGCATAGAATCTGAATCATAGCTATTCTCACCTGTTGTCTGCTCCAGGGACTTGAATGCTAAATATAGATAATTTGTATGCTTAGAGATCTATACATTTGCAGATCCATCTCAATTTCTATCTTGATCACAGTCTATGTATTATATTGTAAAAAGGATAGTTTTACTAAAATAGATTCATTAGAACATTGTTATAATTTAAGTTGATTCATCTTAAAATCTATTGCCTATACTATTTAAATATTCAGTGACTCAAATGACCTCACATTCTCTTTGACCAGGTTATTATCTTCCCCAACACAGATTGCTGCTGACCCTTTTTAGCCTATTCTGTAAGACTCTTGTCTGTGTCTTTTCAGATAACCTTTTTTAAAAAAGTAAATTTTAACTAACATCAACAATTCATTGTAAATCATTGCAAAAAATGTGCTATCACCAAAATTTTCTGTTGTCTATTGTATCCTCAGTCTTTCCCCTCAGTTATCTTTTCTCCATTCATTCACTTCCCTTTCTTTCCTTTTTCTAAAAGCACCTTCCCTCTTCCTTTTATTCCATATGTTTGTTTCTCTCACCATCCATCAGCCCCTCTTTCTCCTCTTCTAAAGATAGCTACTTAGAGGAAAGAAGGGAAAGAAATAGTAGCCAAATTAGTAATAATAATAATAATATTTGGAGGAGTAATAGAAGTAGTGGTAATAATAATAATCTTAATGGTAGAAATTGAAATAGTAATAAATTAATAATAATAATAGTTGTATTAATAATAATAATGGTAAAATTAACAGTAGTAGTATTAGTAATATTAGTAAGAACATAATAGGAATAGTGGTGACAGCAGTAGCAGAAGTAAAAGTAATAGTAATAGAAGAACCAGAAGTAATAGTAATTCTCCTTTTCCTCCTCCTCCTCATTCCCCTCTTTTTCTGCTTCCTTCCCCTCCTCTTCCTTCAAATACAGAAAAGCAAATACCCAGATAAGTGAAAGCATTTAAAAAAGATACTATAAACATAGAGCAAAGGTTCGGATCACAAACATTTTTTTTTAATTTTTAATATTATTTTATTTTATTCTCTAGTTGCATGTCAAGAAAATTTCTAGCATTCATTTTTATAGGATTTTGTTTTCCACATTTGTCTCCCTCCTTTCTTCTCTACTTCCTCCCCCTCATCCAAACAAAGATAGTAGGCAGTTTGATATAGTTTATATATGAGTTATCATGTAAAATATATTTTCATATTAGCCACAGTTGTGAAAGAACAATCAAAATGAGAAAAATAAGACAGAATAAAGCAAGTGAAAAAAATAATGCTTCAATCTGCATTCATAGTAGGTCAATTCTTTATCTGGTTATGGATAATAGTTTCTTTCATGAGTCCTTTGTACTTGTCTTAGGTCATTCAAAAACATTTTTAAAAAACCTTTGAAGGTCATGTTTTTGTTATGTGTGAGTTGTTCTTTGTATTAGATGAGTATGCAATCAGGCATAGGAATTCTTCCTAGAAGAATGGAAGTTTTTCAAGGAGGAGATACCGGGGAAAAAAAGAATAAAGAGACTAAAGATGTAAGAACAGAATGAGAAAGGTTAAGAAACTAAGAGTGTAAAGAAGACAGTAGGTTGACTCAGTAGGAATTAAAGGGAGAGTAACCTTTCAGCAATGAAGGGATGGATTAAAGGTATGAATAAATGAGGCATATCTTTTCAGAAATGACATTTTTATTTGCTTTCATAGTGCTTATTTGGTTTTTTAAATTGTTTTATTTTTTCTGGTTATGCATGTATATTATTTTTTAAAATATACATTTCTTTATAATCATGTTGGGAGAGAAAAATCAGGACAAAAGGGAAAAACCATGAAAGAAAAAAAAAACAAAAAAAATCCCCCAAAACATGAGCATAGCTTGAGTTGATTTACATTCAATCTCCATAGTTCTCTTTCTGGATGTAAATGGCATTTTCTGTCCACAGACTATTGAGATTGTTTTGTATCACCAAGTCTTTCACATTTAATCACTGCACAATGTTGTTACTGTGTACAATGTATTTTTGGTTCTGCTTGTTACACTCAGCATCAGTTCTTATAAATCTTTCAAGGCCTTTCTACAATCAGCTTGTTCATCATTTTTTATCAAACAATAATATTTCATTACTTTCATATACTATAACTTATTCAGCCATTCCCCAATTGAAAGACATTCTCTTGTTTTCCAATTCTTTGCCACCATAAAAAGAGCTGCTACAAATATTTTGGCACATGTGGGTCCTTTTCTCTCCTTTATGATTTCCTTAGAATACAGACCCAGTAATGGCACTGCTAGGTCAAATGTTATGCACATTTTTATAGCCTTTTGAATGTAGTTTTAAATTGCTCTCCAGAATGGTTGGATCATTGCACAACTCCATCAACAATGCAGTATTGTACCAGTTTTCCCACATCTTCTCCAAATTTTGTCATTATCTTTTCTTGTCATCTTAGTCAATTTGAGAGGTGTGAAGTGGTACCTCTGAGTTGTTTTAATTTGCCTTTCTCTAATCAATAGTAATTTATAGCATTTTTTCATATGATTATAGATGGTTTTAATTTCATCATTTGAAAATTGCCTGTTCATATCCATTGACCATTTATCAATTGATGAATGGTTTGTATTCTTACAAATTTGACACAGTTCTTTATGTACTTTAGAAATGAGACCTTTATCAGAAACACTGGCTGTAAAAATTTTTCCCCAGCTTTGTACTTCCCTTTTAATCTTGTTTGTATTGGTTTTATTTGTGCAAAACCTTTTTTTTAATTTAATGTAATCAAAGTTGGCCATTTTGCATTTCATAATATTCTCTAGTTCTTCTTTGGTCACAAATTCCTCCCTTCTCCAAAGATCTGATGGGTGAACTATCCCTTGCTCTCCTAATTTGCTTTATGCCCAAATTATGTACCCATTTTGACCTTATTTTGGTATGGGGTGTGAAATGCTGAGTTTCTGACATTTTTTTCCAATTTTCCTACCAATTTTTGTGAGATGAGAGTTCTTATCACAGCAATAGGATTTTTTTTGGGGGGGTATCTAATCTATTCCACAAATCCACCAATTTATTTCTTAGCCAGTATCAAATGGTTTTGGTGACTGCTGCTTTATAATAGTTTTAACTCTGGTACTACTAGGCCACCATCCTTTGTAAATTTTTTTCATTAATTCCCCTGATATTCTTGCCATTTTACTCTTCCAGGTGAATTTTGTTATTAATTTTTCTAGTTCTATAATTTTTTTTTTGCAATTTGGTTGATATGGCACTGAATGAGTAGATCAATTTAAGTAGAACTGTAATTTTTATTATATTAGCATGGCCTAATTGTGAGCAATTGATATTTTTCCAATTATTTAGATCCAACTTTATTTGGATGACAAGTGTTTTGTAATTATGTTCATATAGTTCCTGGGTTTGTCTTGGCAGTAGACATTCAAATATTTTTTGTCCACAGTTAGTTTAAATGGAATTTCTCTTTCTATCTCTTGCTGTTGAGCTTTGTCAGTAATATATAGAAATGCCAATGGTTTGTGTAGGTTTATTTTATATCCTGCCATTGTATTTATTTGTTGTAAAAGAGCATTCTACTAAGAGGAGAAGGAATTATTGATAAAGATGGTAATAACAAAACTAAAATAAAAGACCAAGCAAACATTTTTAAAGAAAAGAGATACAAACCAAGGAGAAATTTTCTAAGGGTATAATGGGAAAAACATTGAGCTTTAGTATACCTGAATTCTAGTTTCTATTAAGCAACTTAACCACTGAGTAACCTTGGTTCTCAATGTGCTCTATAAAATGAAGGGATTCAGCTAGGTGCTCTCTAAGGTACCAGCATTTGCTGTTCTGTGTCTCAGTGTTTGGTGTTCTAACTTTCTCTACATAAGCTGCATAAGATAAGGCAGGTCAACTAGACTAGAATTCCTTTATAGAAGATATAAAGCAAAGAAAAAGAGTTAAACTCCTTTGTTCTGAGTGATAGGAGTGAATATAGGATATCTACAATAAAAGGGAATGGAGGAATCAAATCTATATTATTTAATGAAAACCCATTTTAACTTTGCAATGACCTTGTGGGGTATGAGGGTATGAGCAAATGGGTTTGATGGAAAGAGCAACTAACTAGGAGCCAGAAGATGTAGATATGAATTCCATTACTATCCCTTACTGTGTAGTTTTTTGGTAAGTCAGAAAATCTTATATTGTAAAAGGTAGAAGTGACCTGAAAGATTATCCTAACCCTCCTATACATAAAATAGTGATACTACTGCTACTGTTACTGCTGTTGCTGCTGCTGCCTCTACTACTATTACTACTGCTGCTTCTAACTACTACTACTATAACTTCTACTACTACTACTACTACTACTACTACTACTACTACTACTACTACTACTACTATTACTACTATTACTACAACTTCTACAACTTCCGTTTCTACTATTATTACTACTACTTCTACTTCTACTACTATACTTCTACTTCGGCTACTACTTCTGCTTCTCTTCTTCCTCCTCCCTTCTCTTTCTTTTCCTCCTCCTATTATTACTGCTGCTACTATTACTACTACTTCTACTACAGAGCTATGTAAAATAGATAAGACAAGTCAATTAGTCCAGATTCTTTGTGGAAGATGTTAAAAACAAGGAAAAAATACTGTTGCTGCTGCTGTTACTATTATTCCTACTACTATGATGATAACTACTACTACTGATGATGATGATAATGATGGTTTTTACTCTGATTATGATATTACTTATTAGGTTGTAAAATGAAGATACTAGAGTAGATGACCTTTAAGGCCCTTCTCAGATCTAGACCCATGGTCCTATAGGTCTCTGAATTTGCCTGAGGTTATGTAAGAGTATTCAAAGAAAAGTTTTACCATTTATCCAAAACTTATGTAATCCATGATCATATCACTGGGTCTGGAAACCATTGGTAGTTAGGTCATGGTAGGTGAGAAATTTGCCCCTCTGAGCTTTTGGTCAATCTCACCTGAAAAGCAAAGGACAGTATATGTACTGCTTGCCTTACTTGGTTACATGAAACCCTAATTATTGTTTCTATAATTATCGTAAATAATTATGAATTTGATAGACAAGGAAACTAGAATGTGGATAATTCAGATGATTTTGCAAAAGATCAAGGAGTAAAGTAGGGTTAAACCCAGGGGTTCTTTCCACCCAACTCAGTATGGTCTTCATTGACTATGGATAAATTCATGCAGATAATAACAACAACAATAACAATAATATTTATATAGAGCTTGAAAGTTTACATGTGCTTTATATAGCTTATCTCATTTGATCAGATTGTTGAATCTAATCCTCCCCATTAAATCAACCTTTGGAAACAATTCAACATTTTTCTTTGTACAAATACTTTGGACTCCCTGATATTAGAGTGAATTAGTAAGTTTCCCTCATATTAGAACATAAAAAGAAGCCATATGAAACAAATTGCACATCTGACTGCTTCCAGAGGGGCTATGATTTCTGCTCTGCCTCTTTCCAGGTTTGTGGGAGTTGCTTTGTTGTATATTATTTTTTTTTTAAAAGTGATTCAGAAATTATGGCAAGAACATGGAAAAGCCACTTCTGTTGTGTGCTGCCTTGATACTAAATGATGGGGGTGTAGGAGAAACACAGGGAGTGTAGAAGTAAGGATCCATGCTTCAGGATCTAGGTTATCTCTGTTATGCTATTTACTACTTGCTTTCCTTATGTAGGTTTGTATTTCTCCCTGGGTCTAAATTTCTAATCAATACCAAAACCTTTTGTTGTTGTTCAGTTGTTTTAGTCATATACAACCCTTTGGGATTTTCTTAGCAAGGTTACTAAAGTGGTTTTTCATTTCCTTCTTCAGCTTATTTTGAAGTTGAGGAAACTGAGGCAAACAAGGTTAAGTGACTTACCCAGGGTCATACAGCTGGAAAATGTCTGATGCCAAATTTGAACTCATGGAGAGGAATCTTCTCATCCTTTTCTAACTTTAAAGATTGTTTTCCCCTAACAATACATTTAAATTTGCCTTCTGGAGCCTCCACAACCATTGTTCTTAGTTTTGTGCTTTGGTATAAGTTCAATCCTTGTTCCATGGATTTTCAAATACTTGACATAGTTGTCATATGGCTACTCTCCTCCAACCTCCATTTCTTTTAACCTATCCTCATACCCCACAGACCTGAAGCACTCCACAACTTCAGGAGCTTACTTGGCTAATCATTGAGCAGCATGAGTTAAGATCTAAGTATTGCCTTTGCCTATTATTATTTTGACTTCAAGTAAATGATTTCTTTGCTCTAGGCTTCAGTTTTCTCTTGTTAAAAATGAAGGATTTGGATCCCTAGAATCCTTTTGAGCTCTAACCTTTTATGATGCCTTTTGTACGGCAAATTCAGGTTTTCACTTATCTCTGGTATTGAGGAAGTACCTAAACCGCTCTGGTTCAGGTTAAACATCTGTTCTTGCAAAGCAGGCCCCTACTTCTTGCAATATACTTGTTAGAAAGATTAATCAGCTAATGAGTGTGGGACAGAATGAGATGCCATCTCATTTGTTAGCTTGGCACCCATTACTTAACAGTCTGATGCATCCAACTCTTATGAAGTTTTTTCAACTGCTTACATTAGTTTCACTGAAATATGAACACATCCTTAGGTAACACATATTCTTCCATGTAAGAATCATTTCCTCTTCCATGAAATATATTCTATAAGACTTTGTATATTGTAAAGAATGTTGGACTTAACATCATAAAAAGGGACAAAGTTCTATTCTACCTTTGATATTTACAAGTTATACGCGACATTTCATCCCACCTCTGCCAGCTTTAATTTCCTCATCTATAAAATGAACATGATAACACATGTCCTACCTATATGCATGTGATGAAGAAAACACTTTGTCTTAGAGTTCTAGACAAGAATGGGATATTATTATTATTATTATATGAAAAAGAAGAAAATATAAATAGGAATAATTTTTGTCTTCATATATCTAGGTAAGAGCTTCCTTGCAGGCATCTGGTGCTAAATTAGGAGGGAGATGCCTCGGATTTGAATCCTGTTTACTGTTTGATGGTTAGCAAACTACATTATTTTCTACAGATCCTTATTGGTGATACAATAGAATTCAATTCTAGAGTGCTTCACAGTTCAATGATCCTTTAAAAGACTCTCTTGGGAAACAGAGATTAAATTTATTTTGCCTGTTCCCAGAAGGTTAAGATAGATGAAGAATAGGGAAACTTTTTTCTCTTCTTATGTGTATGTTGCATGAAACTTTGGGCACCCCAATAAGGTAAGCAGCCCAAATCATTGTCAGTGTTGTCCTCTTAAAGCATAGAGAAAGGTAATATGTTACAACAATAACTTTCCAGCAAGGAAGTAGAAAATCTTAGTTGCCCATCACATCATCTTCTGTGTAATCTACAAACACAATGGTTTTATCTAAGATTCTTTGACACATGCATGATGGAGCCTCCTATATTACTACACCATATAGTTCTGAATGTGGCTGTACAGTAGTTTAAAATCCAGGCTTTAAATTTGTCTAGAGCAAGGATAGGCCTGCAGTTTGAAGGCCAAATTGGTCCCACTGATTCTTCCTTCATGGAAACAAAGAATGATTTTTATGTTTTAAAATATAATAAAACTTTAATATGTTAAAAAAACGTAATTAAGGGGTCATAGAAAAATAGATGTTTGGCCAGATTTGGCTCATAGGTCATACATAATCTGTTCACCTTTGATCTAGAAGGTGCTACAAAATATCATTAAAAATATAAAAATAGGAAATCCATGGCTACATCACTCTTCATATGTAGAAGTTCTTCTTTCAGTTGAATATTTAGAAGATATAGACAATCAAAATGATGTCATTCTTCTAGTGCACCAAGGAATTTCCAAGTGATATTCACCCAAAGATCATGAAAGTAGAATAAAAGAGAAGGGATGTGTAAATAGAATAGTACTTACTAGTACTAGTAAGTAGGCTAAGTGTTTTAGGTTACAGAGCATGAATAAGGGAAGGCAGAGAAAGCATAGGGAAGAATATCAATATCTCTGCTACTCACTCATCTATTTACAGGATTTATGATAGTCAATATCTATGACACTTAGGATTTCTTCTTGTTTTACTAAGTCTGGGTTGCCACTATGGACTAGTCTGGGCATGGTGTATGCTCATATGCTTCTGGTCAATTCATCGAAGATAAGGGCTTGAACTACAGCCCATTGCCACTTGGTAATTCCCAATCTCAGTCTTAGCCAAGTCTTGATGTCTTACCTCTCCTTCTAACTTTCATAGCCAGCTAAGCATCCAACTCTCAAAGAAAACTCCAAATTGCTTCAATTGAAGTATAGCATATCAAAGTAACTCAAACTATTACTATAGATCTCTGCCATTTGTGCTCTATGTGGTTGGAAGAAAATCTCTTTCTAGAGCAAAGGAAAAAGAGCTAGAAAACCCAAGATGTTAATATTCATGTATCATCATCACTTGAAGGTGTCTCATGAATCTTTTTACCTATGAAATTTCCTGGGAGCTCTTTGACTCCTAACTGAGATATAAAAAGTATAAAAGGACCTATCATAAATTCCAAAAGAATGAACATATATAACAAGATTTGCAAATCTTAAAGTTATTTATAAATGCTATTATTATCACTGTTATGATTATAATTAATTATTCCTATGAATCACAGGTTTAATTATAGAAAAATGGAAAAAGTGTCCAAACTCAAGAATCAAGATAAATGGTACTGAAAACAGTCTTAAATAAAGTCTTATCCTTGGACCTGGAGAGGAAGGAGAGTATAATGGGCAGGTGGATGAAGTAGGAAATTCACCTGGGTTTTAACCAAGGGATAATCAAGATGTATGCCACAGAACAATATTGTTTGAATTTGAATTTCATTTATCATTTGAATTTCAAAACCTCATCAATCTGCCCTAGTTATCTAGCTTCCTGGAAGGAACCTTAGAAATCTTAGAAGGGGCCTCAGAGAGTAGTGACCATTTGTCAGGAAAGCTAGAGAAAAGATTCTTACATTAATGAATGTCATCAGATTAGAAACCTTATAAGGACCCTTCTAAATCTAAGATAATTTTCTCCTTACCCCCATATGTTCACTTAGTTTACTTAAGAGCCTACATTTTCTCTGTAACCAATATATGTTGACTGGTTTAAGTATTCTCAGCCTAGATCATGTAGACCACCAAGGGATATCAAATATATCAAGGCTATATGATGAATATTTTATTTGAATTTCTGAATTAATTTCCAGGCAATTAAATTAAAAAAAATTGTGGAATACCTTTGGTAAAACATATGCCATTCTTACATTTTTTATGAAAATTAATTTATTTTTTATATTCATGTTCATGTTAAATTCTAGAATTTGTTAACTTTCAATCTGATTAGAGTCCTGGAAAGTTTACTGAAACTGAAATTGAAATGGGTACAAAAAATTTTTGGAAACCCTTGCATTAGATGGTCATTTGAATTTTAGATCTGACTTCAGTAAAATGATTCTCCAATATTTTGGATGCCCAAGCCCCTATTTGTTCAGTTTCTTGGCAGCTTATCTCAAATCCCACATTCACTTAAAATGCTAGATTATGGGTATTTATAAATATTTCTAAGAAAAAAAGGCAAAAGGAAATGTTTAAATGCTTGTAATTTAATGCATGTTTTGATGTTTATGAATAATTCAAATAACATAAATATTTGTATTTAAATTAATTTTCTTTGACATTTTCATGTGTTCATGCATGTGTGTGTGTGTAGTTTCTCTCCTAAATTTCACAACATTTCTTCAAAGACTTAAAAGCTGTCTAGGATTTCATAAGAATGGGGTGGAGATTAAGGGGCTAACCAGAAAATTCACTTTATTTATAAATTCAACAAATATGCAACAAACTTTCCTTGAACATTTACTAATATGTCTTGCACCGAATTGAACATTATAAAAGCAAAATGGAGAGGCAGTTTGGTACATGAAATAAAAAATGTGAATCAAGGCTGTTAGTTGTGAGAATGCCAAAACATTTCCCATCTTCAATTCTCAGCTTCCTTATTCATAAAATGAAGGTGTAATTCTAGGTTTTCTTCTAATTCTAAATCTGATGGTTCATTTTACAATGAGCAGATCTGTACTTAATAAGTTTATTGATACATGTTGCTTTTATATAAATTACTTCCCAATGTTGTTGTTTCTCCTTTGTTCTAAAAGAGTATCATGACATCAGGAGGATGACGCCATGACATAGAAATAAATTGGATTTAAGTGAGGGAGGGCTGTGCAAAGTTACCAACCTGACTATCTCCTCCATAGTCATCTGGATCCAATAACAAGATATAGGTCAGAACAACTGGAAATGTCCCTGAAAGCATTGGGAGACCTTGGCCAGGTTATTTAAAGAATAAACTGCCACACTACACATTGTGAAGAGGTTGAGATCACCCATTAGTAACCTAGTTTCAAGAGTTTGTGCAGGAACAGAATAGAGTCTGAAGAGTGAAGGTTTCCAAAGGTGAATGACAGAGAATAAAAAGCTACTCCACAAGTAATCAACAGAAGATTATAAAGACAGAAGAAAGAATGAGTAAAATCTCAAAAAGAAATCTAAGCACATTAAACAGATATCATAATATTATAGGAAATTGTAATATTTAGGAAAAATGAACTAGTATTAACATAGAAAACAGAATCTTCTCTCCAGAGATCATAAGAAAACAAGAAATTTCAAAATAGTTCAAAACAGTTATAAGCCTTTTAAAATAAGAAAATAGAACTGAATTTAGGGCAAAAATCAGAACTTGTGATTAAGAATGAAAAAGTTACAAATAACAGCAGGAAAAAATAAATACATGATGGAGAAACTATGTAAAAAAGTAGATTCTTTAAGAGAGTGAGAGACAGAGAGAGAGACAGAGACAGAGAGAATGATACATTTAAAACACAAAAATACTAATGTGAAGGAAAATCTGGCAAAAAAAAAAAGCAAAAAGTAACAAAGTAAAAAAAAAATACATGAATTCTAAACAAGCCAAAGCAACTAAGTTTGAAAAAGGGCACACCAAGACAATCTAAAATTGCAAATTTTCAGAACATGCCAATAAAAAAATCTGAATACCACAATGCAGGAAATAATGCAGAATATCCAGTATTTCTGAATATACACATGGTAAAAAAGAGAATTTACAGCACCACCAGAATTTTGTTCTTCATGAAACTAAGCACATTTAATTTGTATTAATTTTCATTTTGAAAAAGAGTTGAAGATACAACCCCAAATAACAGATCCTCCAAATGTCCACATGACACCCCCCAAAAAAGATTTAACAATTGTTAACAAAAAAGATATATCCTTGTGTCCTTGAACTCATTGCATGCTGCTCTTTTTAATCATTAGCTTTGGCCAAATTTCTGTTGCCTTTGCTTTTAGGTTTATTTGTTTGCCACATTCAGTGCATGTATTGTTGAGATCTGCTTTCTTCACTATATTTTACTTTTGATGAGATCTTCCATGTTTATTTTCTGAATTCTTCTTATTCCTCTCTCTTTGGGGAGCCCTGATATGGCATTACATTCATATGCACCACTCAACTTCCAAATTGATTTTCCTAAAATATGAGTCTGACCACTTGGCCCTCTCCCACCATTCATTAAACCCTGGTTCCCTGTTACTTCCAAGAACAAATTAAATGTGCTTAGTTTAACATTTAAAAACAATTACAATCTGTTTCCTCACTACCTTTCCAGTTATTTAAAACTTGAATCCTTTCCATATACTGTACAATAAAGCTAAGCTGGCCCATTTTTACTTCTTGAACAGGACACTCATCTTTCATCTTTATGTCTTCTACCTACATGTTCTCCATGTTTCTAATCCTCTCCATCTTCTCCTTTACCACTTAATTCTCATAGCTTCCTTCAAGACCCAGCTCAAATACCACCTTCTTCAGGAACACTAATTCAATAAGTCCTAGTTTCCCTCACATAGTAGTACTTTCCCCTTCGAGATCACCTTCCATCTCTTCTATGCCTTTTTTTTGTCTGCCTAATTGTTTACACACCATTTTCACTGATAGAATGTGAATTCTTTGAGACTAAAGATTGTTTCCACCTTTCTTTGAATTCCTAGAATTCACATAGTAAGGACTTATTTAATATTTTTGATTGGTTGATTGATTGATACCATAATTTGCTCCACAGCTTCCCACCCCCTATCATCAGACATCCATTGTTTCCAAATTTATGTCATCACAAGTAATGCTGTTATGAACATTTCTGTACACGAGTCTTTGTTGTTGTTGTTTCTGGCTGTCAGTTTTCTAGGAATAGAATAGAATCTCTTGGTCAATGGATACGAAAAATTTAGTAATTTTTCTTACATAGTTTCAGGTTATTTTCTAGAAAGTTTGAAGCAATTCACAGCTTTACTAGAGGTGGATTAGTATGATTGTCTTTCAGCAGCCCATTACAATTCATTCCTACATCTTTTTTTAGCACCTTTGCTTGCTTGATGGGTATAAAGTGATATCTCTGGATTGTTTAATTAGCATTTTTTTCTAATTAGTGGTGATCTTGAACATTTTTAGTTAACTAATGATAATTTCTATTGCCTCTTTTCTTTAAAAAAAAGTTTTTAATATTCTTTGATCTCATCTACTAGGGCTCTAATGGTTCTTAATTTTATATTTGTATTAATTCCCTATAGATGGAAAATGACAGGCTTTTATAAGAAATATTCAATGCAAGAAATTTCTCCCAAACTTCAGCTTTTCTTATTATTACTTCAGCTTCATTTTGTGGGAAAAAAAAAACCTCTTAATTTTATATAATCTTGTTTGACTAATACTTGGTCAAATTTAGTATTTGGTCAAATTTGTCTTTAAATTTGGGGGTACGAGAAAGACCTCCTTCAGAAGAAGATAGCTTATGAGCCAGTCCTTGAAAGTAGCCAGGGAAACAAAGAGATAGAGATGAAAAGGGAAAACATGTAAGGAAGGAGGGACCGCCAGTGCAAATACATGGAAATGAGAGATGAGTATCCTATTGAAGAACAGTGGACCAGTATAATGGCATCATGCAAGGCATAGAAAGGAGAGAAAAATAATGAGACTAGAAAGGTATTTGATATCTTTTAATATTTTATAGGTGTTTTTTTTTTAATTCCTGTTCCCCCCATCCAGAATTGTGGAAGGTATTATATTTTCCTCTTTCTGTAATGTGAAATTTTACATTTAAATTTTATCCATTTGAAAGTCATCCCATGATAAAGCATGATATATTGAGTTAAGTTTTTCCCCTTACTAGACTATGTCCCATTTTTCTCAAAATTGTCAAATGAAAAGTCTCTTGCCCAATAATTTGTTTTATTGGGATTACAGAACACTTCACAGATGAACAAATTTTTTTCTAGTTCCTGTGATTTTCTCTGTCTCAATGATCTGTTTTGTTTTGTTTTTAAATCTTATACCAGATAGTTTTGAAAATATTGTTTTATTGTATAGAGATGGTACCAACTCTTACACCTTAAATTTTCTCCCTATTTTTTTCATTATACACCTTAATACCATTGATATCAGGATTTTTTTTTCAAATGACTATAATATTGTTGAATTCTATAAAATTCTTCTTTCTGTCCCTTGATTGGACTAATAATAAATCTGTAGGATAATGTAGGCAATTTCCTCCTTTTTATTATGTTAGTTCAAGTCCTTTATTCATATTCATTTTCAATCATTTAAGTTTTCTTTGTATGTGTATTCACAGAAATCCTAATTCTAAGATATTTAAAATGCATTTTATTATCTTAAATAGAATTTCATTTCCTATACCTTGTGAATTTTGCTGGCAACATATAAAAAAACTCATGCTTTTGGTGCATATGGTTTGTTTCTTGTCCTCCACTAAAGCTGTTATTTATCTCACTTATTTTTTTAAATTTATTCTTTGTTTTTATCAAAAACACCAAATTATCTTCAAGAAGGGAAATTTTGCTTCCTTGCTTAAATTTGTTTTCTTATTTTCTATTTGTTGAATTGCTATTACAAATAATAAAGGAAACAGTGGGTATCCTTGCTTTATCCCTGGCCTTTTAGAAAAAGCTTTCAATGTTGTTGTTTTTTCCATTGCAAGTAATACTAGTTCTTGGTTTAAACAAAATATTTTTAATTATTTCAAAGCAAAATTCTCTTATTACTTGCTTTTTACTTTTTCAGACACAAAAGAATGAGGCCAAAAGCTTTTCTCACCCTAAAATGCCCACAGTTGTACACATTGATTTTATTTCCTTCTGGTCTTTATTAGTTTCCATGCTTGATTTGGATTTTATCCACCTTGTCATTATGGAAACAAGACCCACAGATTGTTGCCTTATTATATGGGGAAAAACTTTCTAACAATGAGAGCTTTCAAAAAGTGGAATTGCCCCTTTTGCTTTTTGAGGGAATTTTTGCAGGAATACTCTAACCATGCTCAAATATGGTTAGAATAGGTAGCCTCAGATCTAAAATTATGGGATTCTGCGATTATAAAATTCTGTACTAGGTGATGAAAGGAATGGATTTAAAAGTTTATTCCATAGTTGGTACACTCCCTTAAATTATAGTTTGAAGAGAAACCATGTGTATACTTGGTTCAGTTAAATAAAAATGTTTTTATATTTCAATGATCCATAGCATTATCAAGTGTGGGTATTCCCTTTACCAAGGCAAATGGAAGTTCGTTTGCCCCTTTTTAAATGGTTTAATGATATGAAGTTTGAAAAATGTCTACCTTCTGTTACTTTATCTATTTTGAGATTTTGAACTTAATTAAACTGGTCTTCCATTATAGATATTAAAATCTTTCTATGTTTGGGGACCTGTCAGACCTTATTTGTCTCTAATATAGCCTTTAAACCCCAACATCTCCTCTGCATCACCATAAAGCATTTGGAGAATTCTTTAATTAACATTAAATAATCATTACAAAGCCACATACAATGGATCCCCAAACTTGGAGATTAGCATCTCCATTTGGAGGAAAAGCCATGCCTTAATTATCTGTGTAGCTTCCTAAATTCCCAAAAGAGTGTTTGGCACATAGTAGAGACTTTTTAAATGAGTGTTAGATGAATGCAGAATGAATGAATTAAAAAGTGACACTGGCCTCTTGCCTTTTCCATGAACAAGACATTCTGTCTCTGACTGTTCCTCATACCTGGAATGCTCTCCTTATTCAGCTCTACCCACTGGCTTCCTTTAAGTCCCATTTAAAATTTCATCTTCTATCTGGGAAAGACTTTAGCTTAAAAAGGTCAAGATCTCCCACTGCATCCAGGACCATTTCCAGTTGTCCTAATCTATATCTTGCCACTATCCAGAAGACTTAGGAAACTAGTGGCAATTCACTTGCATGTCGGGACATTTCCTTCCTGATGTCCCCCAAAAAAACAATTACAACAAAATTTCATCTTCTACAGCAAGCCTTTCCAGATTCCTATTAGTTCTAGTGTCCCCCTCTGTTATTTTTCCCCCTACACACTCTTTATATAGCTTGAACATATATATTTGTTAGCATATTGTCTTTTCCATTAGATGATGAGATTCTTTAGAACAGGGACTGCCTTTTGCCTCTTTTTGTGTCCCCAGCACTTAGCACAGTTCCTAGCACATATTAGCTGCTTAATAAATGTTGATTAATTTTGATTGATTGAAAGTTTTACCAGATAATTCTCCATTCTATGCTTTGCTCAGATTCTTGATAGAAGAAGGAACAGAGGCTTTAGAAGTGACTGTTCCCAAGAGAACATTGTACACAGCAACAAGATTATATGATGATCAATTCTGACAGACATAGCTCTTTTTAATATTTAGGTTATTCAAGCCAGTTCCAGTGGATTTGTGATGGAGAGAGCCATCTGCATCCAGAGAGAGGACTATGGAGACTGAGTGTAGATCACAACATAATATTTTCAGTTTTTTGTTGTTGTTTGCTTGCGTTTGTTTTCTTTCTCATTTTTTTTTCTTTTTGATTTTATATGCATAGAAGAATAGCACATATTTAATATATATTGGGTTACTTGCCATCTAGGGGAGAGAGTGGGGCAAAAGGAGGGAAAAATTGGGGGCACAAGGTTTTGCAAGGGTGAATGTTTAAAACTATGTACCCATATGTTTTGAAAATAAAAAAGCTTTATACAAAAAGAAAAAATTGTGAAAAAAATTAAAAAAAAAAAAGAATTGACTGTTCCTTACCACCTCTAAGAGATTTTTAGTGAATTCCCCACAATTCTGAAACACAATTATATGGTAGAAGGAGTGCTGGTCTTGGAGGCAGGAGAAAATTGGGTTCAATTCTAGCCTCTGATGTTTAATAAATTATGTGACCATAGTCAAGTCATCAAGGTCACAAACTGAGAGCTTGAAGAAGCCATATAGATTATCCACACTGATGTCCTCACTCCAGATGAGAATCTCAGATTTATAGCAAGGAAAAATTCCTAGGATATCTAGTTCAAACCAATCTGTTTTATTCAGTCACAGAGGAAAGTGACTTGCCTGTCTGAGGAAGGATGTAAAGATTTTTCTGACTTCTAATCCAGCATT
Source organism: Myrmecobius fasciatus (assembly GCA_023553655.1). Taxonomy (NCBI): domain Eukaryota; kingdom Metazoa; phylum Chordata; class Mammalia; order Dasyuromorphia; family Myrmecobiidae; genus Myrmecobius; species Myrmecobius fasciatus. The sequence continues at coordinate 61,236 of JAJPUD010005398.1, forward strand.
CCATCCACTACAACATGATTTCTTCTTACTGAGACCTAGAAAGGTGAGGCAACTTATCAGGATCATACAAGTAGCAAAAAGTCACCAGCCTTCCTGCAAGTCTCCTTTCTATGTAAATAAAAGCCTGATAGCCACAAGAGTTCCCTTGTAAGTGAAGAAGAAGAGAGATTGGCTTCTGGAATCACAAAATTAAAAATCCTAATACCTTTCCGACTCTAAACCAGTGCACTTCCCATTTATTTCATTTGCCACAAATAGTGTTTCTTATGATCTCTAACTCTTGAAATTCTATCCATTTACAAAAGCGCCTATTTCATGAGAGCTTCCCAGATCCTTCCTGGCTAGAAGTGTGCTCTTGCTAGTTTGAAGTTTTAATAAACTTTAATATGTTCATTTATTCTCCTGTTTTCTTGTCAATACTACATTGTATATACAGACTTAGGACAGGGCTTCCAAATTTAAAGGTCCATGTATCATAACAAAAGGTATTGAGGGGAGCAAGAGGAAGAATTAGTTATTAGTGACTAAGAGGATAGAATCTTAGAGTCAAGATTTTGAAAGTCATCATATATACATCACCAACAGGGGAAGATACAAAGTTTAAACAGGACAATTTCTGACCTCTTGGAGCTTGAGTTTAGACATTAATTTCTAAGAAATTTTTATGTTATAAATATCTTTGGCAATTTGGTAGTCTATGGACACCTTAGCAGAGTAATGTCCTATTACCTACATTAATAATTGAAGAAAATATTACATTCAATTATGAATTAGTGGGAAAAAAAACCTATTCAATTCAAAGAATCCTCTAAAATCTATCCATAGATCTTTTTGGGGTCTATGGATTCCAGGTTAAGAACTCTTAGTCTAATGTTTGTTGAATTATAGCAAGAGGGAATATGGTACATTGAAAGAAAGTTTGGACCCAGTGAATTAATTAATTTTGAATTTCAGATCTTCAGGGTCACTTATGTAGGTTAGAGTAAATAATCCAACCTAAAGAGCCCAATTTTCTCCTCTGTAAAAGGAAAATATTGGACTACATTCTCTTTGGGGTCCCTTCTGGTGTCTCAGTCCTACGAAAGCCATGAATTAATGAATTCTACAGTTGATGATACATAAAACCGAATTACTTTGGCTCCTCCCTAGGCTTTGATGGCAAACATTTGCCAGATTTGTCATTTCAGCTATGAATGCCCTTAAACAATTTTATTTTGTATAAGAGGAAGGGTTTGGTTTCCCTTGGCTTGACAAATTAAAAACACCAAGTCAGCGGCACGCTTTCATTACCTTTTGATGGAAGCTTTTATTTTTAATGGACTGAGATTTGCAATAATGACTGGAGAGCCTAATTGATTGGAACTAGAGGCTGCACAGTGCTCTGGGATGCTTGACATGAACTGGTTACTTAAGTGGGTACAGAAGGTGGTGGTGGTTAGAGGACCCTGACATGGATTTTTTAAATGCTATCCTGCTATGTGTTTCCTAGAGCTCTGATCTCCACTCCCTCAAAAAACTTTTGAGAAACTTACCATGTACATCTGTTATTTTTCAATCATGTCTGACTCTTTATGACCCTATTTGGGGTTTTTTTGGCAAAGATACTGGAGTGGTTTGCCATTTCCTTCTCCAGCTAATTTTTTACAGATGAGGAAATTTAGGCAAATAGGATTAAGTGATTTGCCCAGGGTTACACAGCTGGAAAGTGTCTGAGGCAAGATTTGAACTCAAATCTGCCTGACTCCATACCCCAATATTCTATCCACTGTGCCATCTAGCTGCCCCACCATATACATAGCCTTACCCAATGAGCAGAGAAAATAAAGTTAAATCTTTTCCATTATATTTTTTCCCAATAAGGAGATCCCAGCTGTAGGTAAGGTTTTACAGGGTGGAGAGAACATGTTTGGAAACAGACAAGTATAGTCATAGGGAGACTCCCTTATTTAGAATAGCTTAAGAAAGTAATTTTATAAAGGTATAAATTTCTACCAATTGCTTATGTCATGATAGTTCCATTAGTCATATCTCATTAGAAATAATAAATTCATTTTTACCAGTTGAGACATTGAGGTTCAGAGAGACCAAAAGTCTTGCCCATAGTCACATAGCTTTTAAATGGCAAAGCCAGATTCTAATCCAGATCCTCAATATCTATATCCAGGGTTATGTCCAGTATAATACACTGACTCTTTGTATTGGGAAAATAAGCCAAGCTTTGAATACTGTGGCCAAGTTCACAAAATCTAAAATGATCCTATCCACTGCAAGCTGATTATTTGGATGATAGTGTGCCTACCAATATAAGTCTGCTTCCACAGAATACAATTAACACACGTGTACTCCAAAAACTTTATCAAGAACTTACTAGTTTAGCACAGCTCCTGACACAAAGTAGGAATTTAATTATCATCATTAACTTAAATCCTTATTGACTTGGTCCACTAGTTATTTAGTAGTAGGGAATGGAAAACATGAAAAGACAAATAAGCTTGACTTCAAGGAATTTACAATTTTGTAAAATGGTAATTTACAGTTTGGACACACAGAACAGGACAACAAAGCAAAACAAAAATACTAGCAAAAAGAGTAAGAAATATGATTTCAAATCAACATTGTAATGATTCCTAATGTGAAAATAGTATCTTCCATTAGTACCCGACATAGTCCTCCGCAAATAGGAGATAATTTAATATTTTTTTTACTTTTGTTAAACATTTATTTAGCTTCTTTTAAGTGTAAGGACTTAGGCACTTTGAGGAGAGTAGGAGTAGATAAATCTGACATAATGTCTATTTCCATGGAGCTTACAGTCTAGTAGATGATAGAAAGAGCAAGAAGTCGTTGTAAGTAATTCACAAGTGAAAAATTTCCCTCTACTAATATATTAGCACCTTCTTTTCATTTTATAGTTTTAGAAAATTGTCTAGAATACTGAGAGATTTAGTGATATCCAGATTTACATGGTCAATATGGGCAAGTGAGCAAGACTTAAACCCAGGTTTCTGTCCTATAGCTTTAAGTTGGGTTTAGGATTCAAAAGTCTAGTACCAGAAAGTTTGGAGTACGATAAAAAAAGAGTCAGCATAAAGAAAATAAAACAAGCCAGCTTTATTGAGTAAAAACAATGAGAAAGGTCAGTCAGAGACAGTGGAATACTGTCAGTTCCACTGGAACCTAGTGAAATGAGGTATCAACATCAATATAGTCTGATGGGTTTTTTTATAGGATTTGTATTGGACCCAAGCAGGGTCCCTGTTTACTGAAGGGAGCAAATAAGGATTCTGAAGATAGGGACTGGTGCCTTATTCATTCTAGAGGAAACACTTGAGGAATTGGTAGCTTGTTGATATTCAAACTATCCCAGAGAGGGAAAAGGGGTTTTCTGCTATTAAGTGGATCAGGGAGGCTACTAAATCCTTACAGTCTCTCAGTTTCCAAGGTCAACTTTCTATTTGCTTTATTATTTTTTATTCACTTTTTCACATTCACTTTAGTAGAAGATACAAGACATGGAAATAGATCACCTTGGTAGAAGGATACATCCCTTATGGAACTTGGGTTTTTTTTTAATTATTCAAACACAGAAGGCTTTAAGTCTTTATTTTAAAATCTGAAACAACATTCTTTCCATCTTTAAAGAGAGACCTCAATGCATACATGCAAGAGCTCCCTTCACCAACTTAGATCATGGCTTAATAATTGTATTTTTGTGAATTGAAGAGACTGGGGAAACAAAATTCATCCCTTGATAACCAATTCTTAGGAGATGAACCATTGCACACTTACCCAAAATGGGGAACTTTTTGTAAGTCACTGTACCCGTTGTCAAAGCTTCTGCTGCTTGGTGGGACCTATCAGAGAGTTTCCCAGAAACCTTGGTGACTGTTATGCTGCAATGAGGCTTTAGAAAGGATTTCAGTGGGGTAAACTTAACTTTTCTCAAAATAAATACCTTCACACTATGGATAATGAGATTTTCTACCTTGAAAAATGTCAATATCCTTATGACACTGCACCTGGGATGTCTTTGATATAAGGTGAGGGAGCTCCCTCTTCCAATTGCAGATCAACACCTTGTCTGCAATTTATGATCTTAGGGAATTCCCTAGAACAGAAGTGTCAAATTCACAAAGAAAAGGAGACCACTACTCCATACCTAAAGATTCCTGTGAGCCTTGTATTAACTTAGTTTTAAGATGCAATATTACTGATGTTTTACTATGTTTTTATTTATTTTGTGAACTATTTCCCAATTAGATTTTAATCTGATTTGGGCTATGCATAGGAGTATCATGGGCTATGGCCTAATACACTGAGAAGTTAAGTGATTTGCCCAGAATCACACAGTATATTTCAGAGGCAGGACATGAACTTAATTCTTCTTGAGTATATGGGAGACTCTTTCTATCTACTATTCAAAGCTTCTTAAACTGTAGGTCATGATCCCAGATGGGATCTTGCAATGGAATGTACAAATCACAAAATTATGATTTATCATCAGTAAATGCTTGATTTGTATTTTATATATCATATACCTGAGGTCACATAAAAATTTCTCAGATGGAAAGGGGTTGTGAGTGTAAAAAGCTTAAGAAGCCCTGCTCTCTATCACCATACTTCTCATATATATTTATATAAATCAATATTGCTAATTGTTCAGATTCTCTCCTCTGAGATCAAGAAAAATGAACCTAAATCTTTCTCCACATATCAGGTCTTCCAATATTTGAAGTCAACTGGAATGTATAGTGAAAAGAGTGCTAACTGGAGTCAAAGGATTTGGATTCAAATGCTATACTTAATGCTTACTGTTCTTTGATTTTGGATAAGTCATTTCATTTCCCCAAGCCTCAGTTTCCTAATCTGAAAAATGAAGGAATTGGACCAGGTAGCTCCTGAAATCCCTTCCAAGTCAAGATCTATGATTCTGTGTATCTCCAAGTATCCTAGTCTTTGATTTAAGAATTCATAGGTCTTTCAAAGATTCTCTCTAGGGCATTATTTCAAGTCCTTTAATATTCTGGTCACCCATTCAATCTTGTCATTATCCCAATTAAATTGAAGCACCCAAAAGTGAACACAGACACAGCTGAGCTGAATAGGACCATGTCATTTTCCTTTCTCCAGACACTGATTTACAGAGATCCTCTGATCATATTAAGATTTTAATGTTGACAAACATTGAATCTGAAGAACATTAAAATCCTCAAGCCTTTCCATACACACTGTTGTCTAACAATAAGAGGCTGTAGTAGATAGACATATAACCTGGGTTCAAACCTGAGCTCTGTCCTTTACTACCTGTGTGACCTTGGATTTAACCTCTCTAAATTTATAGTGATGGGCTTGGACTCAGTGACCTCTAAGCTCTCTTGCCAGCTATCAATATGTTTTCCTTTGTTGCAATAAATTTCTCCTCCATCCTGTACCTTTTCTGACACTCCAGGAATAAATAGACTTGGAGTGAAGAGACCACAGTTTCAATTCAAGGTCTGCTAATTATTAACTCTGTACTCTTGGGCAGCTGGCTCACCCCTCCTTGGGGGAGAATTCCCCTATCTTGAATTAACCTATTATGGGAAGAGAGGGCCCACCTCATAGAATTCTTATGAAGAAAGTCTTGTGAAGCTCAAAGTACTGTGGAAATGTAAGCTATTATCTGTCACTTGGGCATATCACTTTTCAGCTCTTTACTCTGCCTTAGAGATGTTTGTGACCCAGAGGGCTGACTTTAGAATCATTAAGTGCTGAATTCAAATCCTTCTTCTAGCCCATCCTATCTTTGTGACCCTGCCTGGAATCACAGAATCATAGATTTAGAAACCAGAAGGAATCTTGGAGAGCATCTAACCTAAGCCCTTTATTTCACTATTGATGGTCAGGGACTGGGAGAAAAGTAATTTGATGATGGTCGCACAAAGAGTAAGAAGCAGAGTTAGAATTTGAAACCAGGGTTATCTTATCCAATTCCAAATCCTTCATTCTTTCTACTGTAATACACTGCCACAGAATCTGGCCATTTTCCCAAGTTAGAAACAGTTGCCAGTGTGCTTTGTTGGAGAGAGTTTTCATACCAAGAACTCCCTACAGATAAAACCATAAATCTTTGTTGTTCAGTTGTGTCAAATGTGTTCAAGTCTTCATGATCCCATTTGGGATTTTCTTGACCAAAATTAGTAGAGTAGTTTGTCATTTCCCTCTCCAGCTCATTTTACAGATGAGGAAACTGAGGCAAGAAGGGTAAACTGACTTGCCCAGACTCACACAGCTAGTAAGCCAGATTTGAACTCATGAAAAGGAGTCTTCCTGAATGTAAGTCCAATGCTCTGTGCACTTTGTCACCTAACTACCACAAATCTAGACTCCCCCCAAAAAATTACCATGGAAATGTCTCCTCCAACAATCCTTTTTTACTTCCCTTGACGGTACTGTAATACAGAACCTCATTTTTTGACACCAGATTATGGTATTTTAGTTGTTCTAGCTACTAATTTTCTACTATTCTCCTTAAATCTAGCTCACATGTAATGACGGACTAATTTTCCTAAATTTTCTTAATCATGTCACATCTATACTCACACATTGCCATTGTCTCCCTATTTTATCAAGGTCAAATGCTGCTCCCTGACTTTTAATAACCATTTTACTTCATCTAGCACATAGCAAACACTTAATAAATGCTTGTTTCCCTATCTCTTTAACAAAAATGCAATGCAAAAAACATTATCTAATGCTCTCCTAAAATTTTAATATACTCTATAACATTAGTGAATTTCTCAATCCAATAACTCTATTAGAAAAGGAAATCAGGTTAGTCTGACATACCTGTTCCTGTTAAAGTCATATTTGTTCTTCCTGATGATTTTCTTTATACATGAAGGCTCACAAATCATTTTTTTATTAATACCTTCTAGAATTTTGCAAGGAATAGAAATCAGGATTTTTGGTCCATATTTTTAGGATTCCACTTTCCAATGTTTCAGAAATGGTGAGAACATTTTTCTCTTCTTCATTTCTGCAATATCTTTCTTTTTCCCTGAGATCTTTCAAGGACTGCCAACAGTAGCTCAAGAATCATATTCTGCTACTTTAAAATCTTTTAGGATTTAGTTCATCTAGGTTTTTTGACTCAAACTCATTGAGAAAATCTAAAGGCTACAAATTTCCTCCCTTATGTTAGCTTTTCACTGTCTGCGAATCTTTTCCCCCCTTTCTTACCTAATTTAATTTTTTTCCTTAGAAGAGAAAACAAGCAAAAATAAAAGTGCAGTAATTCAAATTTCTCATTGTGTTCTATCATTATAAAAACATCCAGTATGATTAGGGATTCTATCCCAGGTAGATGGAATTGTGAATAAATTAGAGTCAGGAAGATCTGAATTCAAATTCAAGTATCATTGACTGTATAACCCAGAATCAATTAGTTATTTTTTTCTGTCCTTCAGGTTTCTTCTCTGTAAAATGAGGGAGTTGGATTTAATACCTTGCAAAATTCCATCCAGATGCTTTTCTTCCCTTGTGCCTAGAATAGCTTACTTCTTGCTCCCCCCCAAAAAACTTCCTTTTTGCTCTTTAACATTCATTTATCACCAGCTTTAGATCATCCTAACTTTCAATATTCATGACATAGTTCTTTTTTATTAAAGCTTTTTAATTTTCAAAACATAGGCAATGATAATTTTCCAACACTGACCCTTGCAAAACCTTGTGTTCCAAATTTTCCCTCCCTCCCCCCTAACACTCCCCCAGATGGGAAGTAATCCAATATATGTTGAATATGATAAAATATATGTTAAATCCAATATATGCATACATAGTTATATAATTATCTTGCTGCACAATAAAAATCAAATCAAAAAGGAAAAAATGAGAAAGAAAATAAAATGCAAGCAAACGACAACAAAATAGTGAAAAATACTATGCTGTGATCCATACTCAGTTGCCACAATCTTCTCTCTGGGTGTAGATAGCTCTCTTCATCACAAGATCACTGAAACTGGCCTCAATCATCTCATTGTTGAAAAGAGTCACACATGACATAGTTCTTAAAAGACTATGTTCATGTTTTGTATTCATTTTCAATTACTTCTCCTTTTCCTTTATACTTTTCTTTGTCTTAATTGAGTTTGTATCCATATTGTTCCCTTCCAATTGGCTCTGATATTCCTTCTTATAAGAATCATTTGCTTTTGTCTTTTGAATTTCATTCTTAACAGTTTTCCCTTCCTCATGGAAGAGCTTCTCTTGAGGGGAAAAAAAAAGTTATAGAGCCATTAGGTCTTACCTACATTTATCTTGAAATTGGCTTTCCTCAGATATTGACTATATATCAACCTCTGCTTTCTGTCCACTCCTGATCTTTTACAAATTCAGTGATAGACTGATCAATGGCTCTCCACACACTCTCATCCCTTCCCTCTGCCTGGTTGACCAACATCTGATCCAGATGAATATTTCCTCCTCTTTTTAAAGGGCAAAATTTTCATGAAGGCAAGTCACACATTTGTCATCTCCTCAGTTTTTGGCAGAGAAAGAACACAAACAACTGTCCAGATGATTGAGGCTGATCTGCAATATTATGTTTTAAGGCCAGTTTCCCAGAATCCTTGGCTGATTTTTCCTTCTGACCAGGTGGTTTGGGGTATAGCCATACAACAATATCATTCTTGTTTCTCCCAAATAGCTTCGCAAATACTCTGTACCAGAGTGTGTAACTGAAAGAAAATTGAATTTGTACTCACAAGACCCAGGTTGAAATCCTATTTAAATACTTAGCAACCATAAACTTGGATAGTACATTGATCAACAGGCATGTAGTAAGGCCATTATGTCAGAAATTGTTCTAGGTGCTGTAAATATAAATCCAAAGAATGAGACAATGGGCAATCCTTTTGTATCTCATTTTCCTGATATGCAAAATAAAAAAGTTGGATTAGATAATTTCTAATGCCTCCCTCAGCTCTAAATCTGTGGTGATATAACCTTACTAATTCAACTTTCCTACGTATTGCCTTCTGTTCCCAATAAAACTTCCTATTATTGCTAAGGACTTATGGATAAGGGTTTGTCCACCACCATTATTGATACTTTGATCCCAGCCCTGAATACGAGGTGGATCCTCTTGGTTGTCAACTGCCAGACTCTTGCCTGATGTTCAAGTAATAGCAGAAAATCAGAGTTCCCCTTTTCATCTTTATGGAATGAATTTCTTCTCCTTTTTAAAATAAACTACTGCAAGCAAACTGTCTATGGTCCAGAAGGACCTTTATTTGAGAAATTATTAAATGCATGACAACACTGGGAGTATGGGCAGTTTGAGGAGTAGCAATTGTACCTTAGAGGTCGAGGGCCTTGGGAAAAATGTGTGGGCTTACCCTTTTACTTCTTAGGGACAGAAGAGTAGAATTAATTGTATCTGAGGTAGCTCTGGTCTGGCACCTTCTCTCTCACTAGGAGCTAGAGCTCAACAGAGGTGGATCCATTTACAGAGATCCATTTGACATTGGTTGAATCCTGGGGTAAGGACTGAGAGATGCTCATTAAACACTCTCTTGGGGAGTAATAAGAATAACTCACATTTGGCACTTTAAGACTTGTAGAGATAACTCTGGCCCCATTCTCTAGAATGAGAGAGGCCACTTACATCAACCCCTTAGGACTCTATGAGTATCCCTGAGGAGCTGGGACTATCTTTCCTTTAATGCCATCAACTTAAGTATATTCTCCCCACTTTTAACAGCCAGTGATTAATGGCACAGTTCTATTGAATCAATTAAAATCAATTAGCTTTCACAAAGAGCTATTTACTTCGAAGATATAGCAAGAAAAGAGGTAAATGAACGTTTTCTGCCCCTGCTGTTCCTTCTCACCCCACAATGACCTGGGTAGGGATAATGCTCCTTTTCCCACTTCATCTCTGAAGAAAGTGGGGACAGATTAACTGCATAACACTCAGCCTACCAAGTTCATTTCATGATGGAGGGATTAGTATGTCTGTATCTCGCCTATCCTTAGGCTAGGTCCCCAAAATCGCTCCTAGGAGCTTCAACACTGGATTGGTTGGCCACAGAACTGAGCTTGAACTCCATTCCTGGACCTAATTATGGCATACACTCCTGACCTTTCAAAAGTCCCAAAGTCACAGCCATCTCAAATGTCCTTTACCAAAAAAGCAGAAAAAAATGGTCACAATATACAGGAGCAATGGCAGGATCACACTCTCTTGGCTTTCTATGGAAGGGCTCTCCTGGGCTGCATCTTAGAGAAAGAGAGGAGCCCTAAGAGGCAAAGGTAAGGAGAACATCCCAGACCTGTGGGATAATCAGGATAAAGGCACAAAGAGGGAAGATGGCGTGCTGTATGTGAGGAACAGAGATCATAGGATCACAGATTTGGGTCCAGAAGGAAATTGAATTCAACCCTGTAATTTTATAGAGGAGGAAAATGAGGCACAGAGAAGTTGTCAGTCACACAGCTAATAAACATCTGAGGTGAGATTTGAACTCAGGTCTTCCTGCCTCCAAGCATACTGCCCTTTCCATTACACTCTCAATTGCCTCTCTAGATTTGAGGGAAGTAACTAAAGTACTCTTATTAGTATTCTTTCCCTGTCTTTAAATAAAATACTGTTTTTAGTATTCTCTTCCTCCCTCCATTTACCACGGGAGAAATTAAGTAACCAAAAAATTGATTTGCCCATAATCATCTAGCAAATAAAAGTTTTAGTCCAGACTTAAACCCAGCAGTCTCCCCATCTCTAAGCTCCTTAACAAGTGTACTGGGATATCCCCATCCCACAATGTTGACTCTACTTCCTGAAATAAAAACCAGACACACGGTCAATAAGCCCCACCTAGATGTCACATTTGTGCCAGGTTTTTCTTTCCATTGGGGTGACTATTGTTCTTGGATTTAGCAATAATTCCTGACACCTGGGCTCTCTAAAGCAGATGTATATATGTTATATGGGTTCCTGTCAATATAAATCCTATGGGCTAAAGAAAGAGATGTAGAACATAAAATGTTCATGTGAAAAGGGATGTGACAATATAGAATGTCAGAACTGGAACAGACCTTATAGTAGAGAATTGTAGGCAGAAAGAGAGCTTGGAACTTAGAATACCAGAGCTAAATAACATCTTAGAATGCAAAAAAAAATAAGGTTTAGAGGAAATTGTGCAATGGAAGAAAGCACATATCAATTTGAGTAAGGAAATTTCAATTCAAATTCTGTTTTCTGATACTGGGTGATCCTGGGAAAATCATTTAACTTCTTTGCCAAGGCACTCATAATACTTCCTATTAAAGGTTTGCAAAGAGCTTTTTTCACTATAGCCTTGAGATATAGTTTAAATAAGTATTGTTTTCACTATATTAAGAATGGGGAAACTGAGACATTCTCAAAATGAAGATTTTAGATTAAATGACTTTTAAGTTACCTTTCAAATTTAAATCTATGATCCCATGATCCTAACCCTAGAATAAGGAAGGTTAAAAGAGGAGAGCCCTTTGGATCACAGAATGTGAAAGCCAGAATAAATCTGAGAACATAGAATGACATTCTTAGAAGGAATTTTTGAATGTAGAATATCAAAGCTAGAAAGAATCTTAGAACATAGAATGACATTATTAAAAGTAACTTTTGAATATAGAATGTCAAATCTAGGAGAAACCTTAAAGCATAAATTGTCAGAACACAAAGAATCCTAAACATCATATGTCAGATCTGGGAGTACCCTTCAAGATTATCTAATCATAATCCATCCTAGGAGATAACAACTCCTTCCCCTGTACAAATTGCCCATCATCACACTACTTGGTAGAACCAGAACTGAGAAAACTCAAACCTTGATCTCCTAACTCATAACTTCACATGCCATACTTCATTCCTTTTAGTATCTTTGCATTTTTTCCAGTAATTATTGTTTCTTCAGCCTTTGATTTTTCTTTTTTTGTGGTTCTTATTCTTTTATGACATTCCTGTTTTTATCATACCACTTTGCTAGTTTGATTTGCTCAGTTAAGTCACTCTGCCAAAATTTTCTAGTTTCCAGGTGATTTCAATGGTTGATGGGGAATGGGTTATATTTAAAATTAAGATGGTTCAAGAAAATCCTTGACATATGGTTGCTATAGCACTCATAATAGCTCATATTTAAGGTTTACAAAGTACTTTCCTTACAAGATCCCTATGATGTATTTAAAATATGTTGTCAAGTATTTGAAGTGATGCCATGTGAAAGAAGTATTAGGCTTGTAGTTCTTGACCTTAGAGAAAGAACCAGGAGCTATATGTGTAGGTTGCAAAGTAAAAGATTGTGATTGCATGGAGGAAGATCATCTTAATAGTTGAACTTGTCCAACAATGGAATGATTTCTCTGGAGACCATGGATTTTCATCACAGAGACCAACAACAATAATAAATTCTGGCTCACTGTGAAAAGAAGTCATATGCAACATTATCACCTCCCTCTTACCTTGGACTAAAAATGAAATCAATACATTAGTGAGTGAAATTAACTCAATACAGGGAATTCCAAGAGTCTCAATGCCGTTTTAAGCTATTAATATGTTGTCCTTATGTTACTTAAAATGGCAACCACTCGGGCTCTCATTGATTAGCCAATAATAGGTCCTACCCCAACCCTTATTTGGTTTTTAATTGGGCTAGGATGGCTTAAAATGGATGTAAATTGTTTCTGTTTTGGCCAGAAACCCTGTGGATCTTCTCCCAGATTTATTTTTCTTTTTTTGACTAGCTAAAAGAAATTATTCTTTGCCTCCTTTCTTACCTAGCCTTAATCAATGAATGGGTATTGCCTCAGGCAGACTGAAACCAATTAAAGACCTTAGGTTATAAAAACCAAGATCTCCCATTACATCCAAAAACATCTCTAGTCATCCTGATCTATATCTTGCCACTGGACTCACATGACTGGAGTAGAGAGTGAGACTGGTAATTTTTCACATCCCTAGATCACTTAAATCCAGTATTTTTGCAAACCATGACATCACTTTTCTGATGTCATGATCTTCTCCAAGAAAAAAGGAGCAACAACAGTAATAGCAAATAAAGACTTTGAGAACATGCTTTGTACCAATTTGGTGACTATACAGATGAATATAGTGTTCCCTAATCTATTAATGCTAGGAAGTTAACAAGAGGTAACTAGAAAGTGAAGTGAATAGAGTGCTACTAGCACAGAATTACCTAGCATGAGGTGCCCTCATCAGAGAAGGTGCTGTGCTCTATGAGCAAAGCAAAAGTGAATTAGCTCAGAAAAAAATATGAGATGGGCAAAGTTAGGGAAGCCACCCCAATTGTTCATAGGGACTATTTGTGTCTAACCTGTGGCACAGCATTTAGAGCTCATATTAGTTTGGTCAGCCACAGTTGGGCATACTGTAATTCAACTCTAATATAGTGATTTCTTTTTGGTCCTTTTCAAGAATAAAGGACAACAACCAACCAACCAGCCAGAAAGACAGTAGAGAAGTCACCCATTCTCTCTTAATCTCAGTTTCCTCAGCTATAAAAGGAGAGTAAAAATTGTATGTACCTCACAGGGTTGTTGTGAAAATCAAATGAGATAATATATCTAAAGTATTTTGCAAATTTTAAAAACAACATATAAATTTTATCTCTGTTATTTTTTTCATAATTGTGGGAGGATAAAAACAGAAAAAAGCCCTAAATTTTGATTCAGGAGATCTGAATCTAAAGTATTTTGCAAATTTTAAAAAGACCATACAAATTATATCTGTTCTTATTTTTAATAATTGTGGGAGAAAAAAAACAAAGAAAAAAAGTCCTAAATTTTGTATCAGGTGATCTGAATTTGAATTGTAGCCAAGTATTTACTTAGCTTTATGATACCTTTTCCTCTCTGAGAGTCAATCTCCTTGTTTTAAAAATTGGGATAATAGGATTCACATTGCTTTTCTTACATGGTTGTGATGAGAAAACCATTTTGTAAATTTTAACATATTAAAGAAATAAGAGCTATTGTTGGCTGCTATTTGCCATTTTGGAAAATCACACCCAAGTTCTGTCTAGAAAGGAAAAATTCTAGAACTTTCTTGATATAGAATGGATAACAAAAACTTTTCTTAGGATTGTAGACTTAGAGATAAAAGGAATCATCGAGGCCATTGAGTCAGACATTCACGGTTTATGGATAAGGAAACTAAGACACAAAGAAGTTAAATAACTTTCCTTAAACTACAGCTGACTAGGATTAGAACCCTTAAAATAATTAATATTCATATAATGCTTTAAATTTTGAAAGAAACTGCTTATTTTATTTCATTTCAACTTTACAACAACCCATTAGACCTAAACTGTTAAAACTGGTGTCTCTTATTTATAGGGAAAGTTGGAGCTCAAAGAGGGTGGCTAAATTACCAGCTAATAAGTATCAGAAACAAGATTTGAACTCAGACTCATGATTCCAAGTATAATTCTTTGTTGACTATGCCAAATTATTTCTGTCATTTTCTATCAGTCTCTTCAAATAATCTTTGTAATTCAATGCTGTAATCACAGGAGCATAATGTGTAGTTTTAAGGAAACTAAGAATATTTAATCCAATCTCTGTTGTTTCAGCAGCTACTGATTTTCTACCAAGAAAAATAAGTCTTTATGTTGGCATTGAAGGCCCTCTATTATCTGGATTCAATCTGCAGTTCAAACATTATTTTCCAATGGTATCTTCCATGTGCTCTGTGATCTAACCAGACCTATCTGGATCCATCTCTGTATTTTTGCTCAACCTATCTCATCCCTAGAATGGTCTTTTTTATTTGTTCCCACCACTCCTATGCACACCCAACCATTTCCCTTTGAATCTTAAGGATTGTGTTCTTTTCCAAGCACTGGCAGGAACTGACTTTGGTGAGTAGTTTGTCACTTATATTTGACTCATTTTTTCCATCTTTCAAATGAAGATGACAGCCAGAGATACCTCAGGGAAATAGAAACTCAGCTGTAAGTTGTATGGACTGACTAGTCTCTTGGAAAAGTGACTTCTCTTTGAGCCAGGCTCAATTCTATCATCAGGGTAATAATTTTGGTAATACTGAGTGTTGGAAGGAAAATGGTTTATAAATTGTGAGGTGCTAAGGACATGTGAGCTATTACTACATATAAATTTAATTTGTCATCATCACCATTATTCATGTAAGTACAAAAGGGTTAAGAAAGTTAGAATGCTGGAGTTATTTGGTTTGATTTTTTTCATTGAGATCAGAGTGGGGACCTCCTTTGTTGCCATATTTATGGAAACAGATTTAAGCTGTAGTAATTTTTTTAAGTGAATTCTGAGTGAAGGAAATACAAGTGAAAAAAAAATACTTCTGTCTCAGGGTAACTCTCAAGACTGGACCTGATCTTTGTGAGAACAAAACAAAGACTGGCACGGTGGGATGGGGCAGGGAGAATAGATCATGTATTACAAGAGAAACAAGAATTGGAAGTTGAGTCAGGCAAGTTTCCCAGCCAGTGTTCTCCCAGGTGCAAGGGGTTCTATAACTATAAAAGGATCTGCCTGATGAAAGGAAAGGCCTGCTTTGCACACAGAACCTGTTTATCTCAAAAACAAGAGCAAAGTAGGTCACCAGAAGAGTCCCAAGTGGCTTTGGGTAAGTTGTTTTGTTTAGTTTGAAATGAAGCAAAGTTATGAGAGGCAACATGATCTACCAGAAAGAACACAACTGGGGAGTCTGAGGGATCAAGTCAAATTCAATAAATATTAAAGGCTGACAGTGAAAAGTACTCTTATAATAGTAATACCTAAAATTTATGTAGCACTTTAAAGTATATAGTGGGCCTTACTCATCTCGTCTCACTGTCTCTCTGCAACAATTTGATGAGATAAGCTTATTATTTCCATTTTACAAATGAGAAAAATGAGATTGAAAGCAGGAACTTGCCCCCGGTTGCCCTGCTAGTAAGTGTCTGCAATAGGATTTCAATTAATGTCTTCTTGACTCAAAGTCTTGCTCTCTATACAGTATGTCACAGAGTTGTCTATGAAGCTTTAATTGGCAATAAGATACAAAGCTAGAAGATAACACGTTTCTTGACCTCAAAATGGGGGAGGGAAATTCTAGCTATTACCAGCTCAGCAACCTTCTAGCTGGGTAACCTTGGAAAAGTCACAGCCTCAGTTTCCCCCTTATAAAATGAGGATAGGGGATTGGACTAGATGATACCTTCAATAGTTTGAAGTCAAATACATTAACATATACAGTGTTGTATAAACTTTAAAGTGCTTTGTAAATGCTAGTTATTATTACTAGTTATTTTTAAATCATATGAAGTTAAATGACATTTCAGGGAAGCAAATTTTTGCTTGACAAAAGAAAAAAAATAAGACCATACAGAAAAATAACACATTTTGATTTAATATAAAATATATAAAAATATTTAAATGTGATACTATCCAAATTAAAAAAGGGGTGTCTCAGAGAGCATTGAGTTCTATATCATAAAAAAAGGATTCTAAGAGAAGCTAAATAAATACTCTTGTAAAGGAGATTCTTGGCCAGATATGGATTGGTTTAGTAGTTCTTAATCTATATTATATGAACTTAGTTTTTAAGCAAAACTGATAACTATTTCAATATAATTGGTTTCTTTTACAGCTCTATTTTCTTTTGGTCTATGAATTTAAAAACACTATAGAATGCCAAAGGGATCACTGACCCCTTTGGTCACGGTTAAAATGTCTGGCCTAGATTTCAGCTCTGGAATTTGTCTCTAACCCAAGTTGGAAATGTGGATAGTATTTGCATTTCTAATTTTTCTTTGGAGAGTTGGGGGGTTAAAATTGAATTGTTGGAAGAGGGGCCTGTTTTATGAAAAAAAAACTGGGTGGTAAATTAGAATCAATCTTTCTGCTTTGACTCCTCCAATCAAACATAAGGATTTTAATTTTAACATGAAAATTTGATGAGGAAAGTGTGGGCTGTTGCCTGGGTCGATATCTACATTTCAAATGCATTTACTGTCATTACTGTAAGAAATCACCACTTGGTGAACCATTAAGACAAAACAGTGAGCTGAATTAGCTAAATCCTGTGGAGGGCAACAGCTTTTTATGACTTGTGGGGGAAAATCTCTCTTCCTGAAAGGAAAGAGACCTTTCTGGAAAAGCACCTACCTTCCTAGAACAGCAAGTATGTCTAATCAGTATGGGAATAAGGAGAAATAAGTCTCATTTCATGTAATATTGGCCATGATATTGTCTCAGAGAATTTTAAAGCAGCATTGGATGGACCTTCAAGGTTATCTAGGGAAGTAATGTGGAAAGTGGAAAGGTCACTCAGTAGAATAAGAGGATGTGGCTTCAAATCTTACCTTTCAGGGTTACTCTCCTGGCAGGTCATTGAAACTTTCTGGCCTTCAGTGTTTCTGAAGGCTGCTTGTCTACATGGACTCCATCTCCGGATCTGTGGCTGGTTGTGATCCAACATCGTGATAGCCTACGGAAAGGATCTTAGAACTCAACCATTTCCAAGTTGAGGCAGTCTCGAGATGCCATCATACCCCTGCAAATAATAATATAATAAATATAAGGCTTCCAAATAATTATATATTAAATATAATGATATGAAGGCTTCCAAATAATAATGTAATAAAATGTTTTAGGGTTGCATGAGTAATTAATTATTTAGAAATAGTTATCAAAAAATGCTTAAATTTTATAGATCCCAGGTTAAAAATTTAGAGATGATCTAAAGAAGAAGCCTTGACATTGTAGGGGGCAAAATGGTTCTGGAGTCAAAAAACTTGGATTTCAAATCAGCCCCTAAATGCCCATTAGGTGAGTGACTGTAAGGAAGTCCCTGTGCCTCATTTATAATGTAAGGATAATAAAAACTGAAGCAAAATTCATCTTACAGAATTATCTGTTGTGGTGTCAACCAAGACTAGATGGATAAATAGGTAATGTGTTTATATATAAATAGATATATATTTGTATATATACATATACAAAATACATATAGCTATATAAATATACCATATACAGATAAGATATATACACAAAATACATATAGTATAAATAGGCAACATGCACATAGACCTATATATACACAATATGGATATAGTTATATACATGCACAATATATCTGTATACATGTACACATATAATATGTCTATAGATATATACATATTCAATATGCCTATAGATGTGCACATATACAATAAGCATATAGATATATACATATACAATATGCATGTAGGTATATACATACACAATAAGTGTATAGATATATACATACACAATATGCATGTAGATATATACACATACAATATGCATGTAGGTATATGCACATATATCATGGAGACAAATAGACATATATACTGTGTTTGTATATATGTATATGTATATGTATGCCCGTGTTTATTGTTCATGTGTATGTATGTATATGATGTATACATACATATTATCTCTAATTTATGTGTCTATATATTTCCTTTTGCATAGGACAGTACTGACACCCAGAGAGAAGGAGTGTCTTGACCAGAGTCACACAGAGAATTAGTGACAGAAGCAGGAATTTCTTCATGCAGCTCTCTTGGCTTGCAGCCCAAGGTTCAGGAATGGGTTAGCTTTTTTTGACAGGCCAGTAGACCAAGAGGGAGAGCCATTTGATATCCACAGGTTAGATATCTAATAGCCATAGAAACAAATGAAGGGAAGGCTCCACCCACTTATGTACAGACTTTAGGGGAAATGCTGTCACTCACTTAGAGGTTCACCCTCCAAATACAGACAGCATCAGCCTCAGTAACATCTCTAACTAGGGCCAAGAGGCTAAAGTATGACACTTATGTTGCATCTTCAACTCTAGAGAATGTTTTTGGTCTTATCTCTCTTGTTTACTAGCCATGTGCCCTGAAAAAAAATCACTAATTTCTCTTGATCTCAACTACTTCCTATGAAAAATTAAAGAAATACACTTTATTATGTTAAAGATCTCTTCTAGATAGAAGTCTTGGTTTTCTTGGAAATATTATTTTAGTCCCTCAAAGTGGTCATGCTAAAGAATAGCATTTGATGGTTCATTTCATTACCAAGATTTAGGGAGAAAATATAAGCTCTGTCTTGAGGGACAGAGATTTCACATACAGAAAGGGGATTAGATATTTTTTCCTTCCTGCTTGGCCATAGAGAATGCAACCAGGAACAATGAATGAAACTTGCACAGAAGCAGGTTTGGGCTTAATATGAGAAATTACTTTCTAATAGTTCAGAGTTATCCAACTCCAGAATGGACTGCCTAACAAGGTAGTGATCTCCCCATCTAGAGAAGATCAAATTAAATGGCCACCTGCCTGGGAGACTAAAAAAGTGATTTAAAGAATCATAGAGTCCCAGATTTGGGAGTCAGAAATCATCAAGCCCAGCCCTCAATACAAATGTTTGACCTTCTACTAGTACCTGTGACTTGTCTCTGGCAGAAGACTATGTGTGACCTTTTAAAGTGCCCAAGACTACTTGTGAATAGCTCTAAGAGCTAGATAAGTTTTCCTTATATGGTGGTAGAAATTGTTACTCTATCATTTCCAACCTGTGGTTCTTGTCTTGTCCTCTGAATTCAAACAAAAGAAGTTTCAACCCTTTTCTATAGTTATATGACCCATTTCTTCACTGGATGAGAAATATAATTAAATTTGACAGGCATTTGCTATGTTTGGCATAGTATTAAACGAGGTTTTAAGAAAGAGTGCACACTGTCCTAGGAGTCAAGTGATGGAATTTATATCCTGGTTCTGCCACTTATTACTAATTTGTTATTGTCTCTTCCCTATTATGAACCTCAGGTTCCTCATCAGAAAAGGCTTAGGCCACAGAAGGTCCCTTCCAACATGATTTTCTAGAAATAGACTCCGCCTTCATGAGACATATTATGGGATATACTCACAAGTAACTAGTACAAAAGAACACATGGGGAAAAAATTTTTAAGAGAAATGCATTCAGGTTAGGGGAAAAGACCAGCGTAAGACAAGAGAAAATCACATTGAATGGAGGGGAGAGGGGATTGAAAGGGAGGAATGAGAAAAGGCTTACTGAAAAACTGATGGCTCTCCATTTCATCTCTACCTTCTGCTCTTCTGATTGGAGGATTCAGCCATGAACTCCAAAACTCCACTGAAGGAGGTACCTTAGCTCAGACATCTCTTCATTTCTCACCTGGTTACCATACTTTTGGTAAATACCATACTTACACACATTTCTTTGACTTTGTCACCATTCACCAGAATCGAGTATCTTCCATCCCTTTCCCACCTGTACTTGCTTTTATGCATTGTCTTCCCCCACTAGATCGCAAACCCTTTGAGAACAGAATCTATCTTTTTCCCTCTTATTTGCATTCCCAGTGATTATTACCTTACCTGAAATAAAGCAGGCACTTAATAAATATTTAATGAGTGTCAATTTCCGCTTCTAATTGCTTTCCAACTGTGAATTGTCCAACCCAAACTTTTTAAAATTTCTAAATAATTTCTAAATTATTTTGTTACCCCCTAATTCAGGTAAATGAATCCTTCTCTTTGAAGTGATGAAAGTCATCAATTCAATGATGAATGAAACTAAGATAATTAAACATTTTGCCATCCCTCAAGACAAAAAAAAATTAACTAGAGATTCTGATACTAAGAGCAAACACCAAAAGTACTTTAGATCAAAAAGTGGAAAAAATCCATGAAGAAAATTCCCTGGTGAAGGACATCAGAAATTAGTATAGACTGTCCCATGCATGGAAATCATTGTGTGTGTGTGTGTGAGTGTGTGTGTGTGTTTGTGTGTGTGTGTGTGTATGAGAAAGAGAGAGACAGAGACAGAGAGAAAGAGAAACAGAGCACAGAATGGGAGGAAGGAGGAAGAAGCAGAAATTTAGATACTATAAGGTGGCTATTAGGAAGATGAGGAAGCAGGACAATCCAAGAGCGGGGAATCATCCAGAATGCAGCTGGCAGTAATGAAAAAAAAAAACGGAGGATAAGAAAGCCATTCTTAGAGGCAGCACTGTATTTTAAACT
Organism: Myrmecobius fasciatus; assembly: GCA_023553655.1. Taxonomy (NCBI): domain Eukaryota; kingdom Metazoa; phylum Chordata; class Mammalia; order Dasyuromorphia; family Myrmecobiidae; genus Myrmecobius; species Myrmecobius fasciatus. The sequence continues at coordinate 82,293 of JAJPUD010005398.1, forward strand.
AATTGTTCTTGCTAAATAGGTGTTGAGCTCAGTTGTTTCTGCCATCTGGAATATAGATGCTATCAGTGCTCTAAATTCCTTCTCCCTGAACAAAATTCCATTTGCTCTGTCTTTGTTATGGCTTTTATTCCACAAAACAAATATCACTCTATCCAGGCCATGAAATATTTTTAAATAGGATCAATATTGTGCACTTCTTGTTTCAAGGTAGAATGAGCCTTTGGATTGTTGTGAAGAAGGTACTTTGCAAAATGCCGTACAGAGCATAAATGTAGCTATTTTGCACATCTCATAAAAAGGAAGCAGAATGGAGAGGAAGAAGAGGGAAAAAGAGTTAGGGAAAAGAGACAGTTGGAAAAAGGCAGAGTGATAAAGAGAGTTGATTGTCTACGAGTTGATTGTCTACGATACAAAATTTCTTTGAAATTTGTTTGAGCTATAGAAGGTAGAGCCTTTTGAAATTTTTGTCAATTCTCATTAATTTTCCAGATTTCAGACTAAATCACATATTGAAGTTCAGATTCCTATTATCTTGACACCCTCTTGTGCTTTATCACAAATGATAGAAATCAGTCTGGTCTTTGAAAATGATATGAAACTAATTACCAGAAAAATAACCTGGCAACTAGATAGAGTAATGGTTCTGGAGTTGGGAAGACCTGAGCTCAAATCAGCTTCAGACCTTTTCTAGCTGTGTGACCCTGAGCAAGTCATATAACCCTGTATGCCTCAGTTTCCCTATATGTAAATAAGGATAATGATAGCACCTATCTATCAGGGGTATTTTGAGGAAAAAAATGACCTAATAGTTGTAAAATGTTTTTCAAAACTTAAAGTTCTAAATAAATTCTAGTTACTTCTCTTCCTCTTTCTCTCCCTCTCTGTTCTCTTCATTTTCTTACAACTACTAAAATTACCATTACTACCACTACCATTACCTCCATCACCACTGCTGTTACTAATTTCTGACTAGCTGTACACCTTGGAATTACTCTTGACTTCTCCATCTTGCCCCAGAAATCTCTTTATTAGGATTACCTCCTAAGATGGTTTTATAAAATCTTTGTTCTCCAACTCATTCCTACCTTCTGCTCCTCTGATTGGAAGATTCAGCCATAAATTCCCAAACTCCATTGAAGGAGGTAGCAGCTCACCTGACTCCTATATGTTGGGGCTTCTTTGACTTTGTCACCATTCCCCAGTGTTGAGTACCTTCTCCTCCCTTTCCCATCTGTACTTGCTTTTATGCATTGTCTTCCCCCACTAGATTATAAACTCCTTGAGGACAGGGTCTATCTTTCCTTTTCCTGATTTGTATTCCCAGTGCTTATCATTTTACCTGTAATAAAGCAGGCAGGTAATAAATGTTTAATTTTTAATGACTATTGACTTCTGCTTTTGCTGCTAACTCAGAGTTTCTTCTATTTCTCCCTAATTTCTTTTCCTACTATGCCAGGTTTGCTGAAAATTAATCAATGCTTTTAGGGAGTTAAGAGAAATTAGCATCCAACAAAAGATGAAATGTATGTCACAAGTGATAACTAGCTGATATCCTATGAGTATTATTACCAGTATCAATATAACTAATAAGAACATATCTTCTAAGTGATTTAAAGTTACACACTAGGGTACAAGCCCAGTAGAATCACCAAGAAATTTTAGAGTCCATAGGGACTTAGTTACAGTTTTCTGGAATATGATTTCTTTTCCATAACCATCCCCACAGTTCCCTGGCTCTTTCTCGTTCTGCCCCCACATTTCAGGGCATCTCACCTGGCTTAGCTGTCAGTAAGCCACACCTCAAAAGCTCTTGCATGTAGTACAGAAAGTCCACATTGGAAATATTCCCCAGATTTTTTTTCCCCTTCATCAAAGGCCCTAAGATAAGATCTGACACAGGATCCAAGTTAATTCCTGACAGACTCTGTTGCTGCTCACCAGCAGTCAGACCTTCCCATACCCTTGCTCTTCTTGGTTAGTTGGTAAAAGAGAAAATGAGGAATCATATTTTAGGAGGTTACCTTGATTAACTTGAAAATATCTAAAGGCGGGCAGCTGAGATGATGAAAGGTTAGAGACAAAGTCATTTGAGGACTTTTCTCCTTTAACCCCTATGCTAGAATCACACATACAACTATGTATTTCTGCTATGCAGACCAAGAAAGCACCTGAGAGATCATGGCATCTCACCTTCTCATTTAACAAATTAGTAAAGAGCAAAGCTTGACCCTGAGAGAAATGGGTAAAAATTTCAAAGATGCAAATTTGGGATTGACGTGAGTCAGGGAAAAACTTTAAAACAATTAGGAGTGTCTCAAAGTGGAATGAGCTGCCTTGAAAGATGATGATTCTCCCTCACTTTCTGGCAGAGGCAGGATGACAACTTGTCAGATGTGTTAGAGTAGGAATTCTTTATAAGTGTGGATTGGGCCAGATAGTCTTTCAACTCTCAAGTTCTGTGATTCTATATGACTTATTCAAGATCACACAGATAATAAGGAGTAGTTGAGATGTGAAGAAGAGAGTAGAGGAAAATCCAAAATATGACTTCAAATGTTGCCTCAGACACTTACTAACTGTGTAACCCTGGGTATATTACTCAACTGCTGCCTACCTCAGTTTCTTCATCTGTAAAAATGGGGAAAATAACAGCCCCAATCTCCCAGAGTTGTTAAAATCAAAAGAGATTATATTTGTAAAGCAGTTAGCATAGTGCCTGATACAAACTCTTAAGCTCTATAGAAATGTTAGCTATTATTATTATTATGATTATTACTGCTACCTACCTCCCAAAATTATGAGGATTGAATGAAATGTTTTTAAATGCTTCCCAAACCTTAAAGTCCTATATAAATCCAAGTTATTATTATGATTGTCTAAATTTGAATCCAAATCCTCTGATTCCAAATTCAGGACTCTTTTCAATATACCCACATTTCATTTCTCATGTATTAAAGTAAGATTCTCAGAGAGGTAGAACAGGTAAGGTAGACCAGAGAAGGGGATGTGATAACTCAAAATCATTTTAAACCTTAATATCTAACAAGACTGTTACATCTAAATTTTCTGCAATCCTGAAATGTTTCCCTCCTTGCTCCCAAATCACTGAATTTTGTCCTTCTGCTTGGCCTAGTACCTCACACCTTTCTGAACTTAACTTTTTGCCATGAATTCCTTTCCGTCTCTGTCTGCCTCTTTCTAGTTTCACTCCATCTATCAACTTTGTTCTGGCCCTTCTTTCTTTTAGTTGTAGACTTAGTCTATAGTTAATTAGTTCCATTATGTACAATAGTTAGGTCCTAATTAATGCCAAAAAATAATTTCCTCTCCTGGTGGCATTATTTGAAATCACTGTGCATAGTGCCATTGGGCTGGAACCAATGATCATATTTTGCTTAATTCTGACTTTGAATAATGTGAATCTGAATACATGTGATCACTTTAGGGGAATTAACTATTCTCCCCAATGGAGACCTGGCTGTTTTCTTTACCTTTGCATCATATAAGCCTTTTCCTCCCATCATTCATGTCTTACCAGTCCTCAGTCCTGGCATACCCCAAGCATCTGTCTTCTCTGGTGTTACTTCTAATCTATAAAATTATCCTGGAAAAAGTCATACAAACATGCGAGCTAGCTCCACTACTATCTAATTTTAATTAGGTTTTTCCTGATACACAGCAATACTTTCATGTCTCTCAGATTCACTCACTATCCCCCTACCAGCAGGAGGTGTTCCAAACTTCCTATCTCTTGAAGCCTCAACTCTCCATCTTATAGCAGACAATTTCACCCCTATTTACCTGAGAAATTCTAGTGTATTCATGGTAAAGCCTCCGATCTACTATATTCTGAATCTTAAAACCTTTCTGCCTCTTTACTTATGCTCCTGTAGCTTTGTCTCCAAGGAAATGGTGACTCTTCTTCCTAGGATAATCTCTCCACTTGTGTCCTTGATCTCAGTATTTCCCTTTTCAAGTCAAATCAAAATCACATTTTAAAAAAGTGTTTATTAAGTGCTTACTCTGTGTTGGGCACTGTGCTAAAAGCTGGGGATACAAAGAAAGACAAAAAAAGACAAACCTGACCTCAAGAAGCTCACATTCTACTATGACTAGGAAGATACAAAAAAATTATGCATTCTCAGAGAAAAAGGTAATGCCAACTAAAGGGACTGGCAAAAACTTCTTATAGGTGGTGAGAGTCGAAAGAAACTAATGGTAGCAGTGAGGGTACAGAAAATTCCAAGTAAGGATATAGTACAGATAAATATTTAACAATTGGTTTTCCCAATCAGGAACCATTATAGAGTTTAATATTTATTAATATTTTCTCAAAAAAATAAAATAAAATATTTTCTCCATCACTTTTTAAAGTTTAGGCAGTCAAAAAAACTCTAAATAAATTCTTGATTTGTAGTGTGTTTTTTTTAATTTTCAAGATATAAATACTCAAAAAGTAGTGCAGTTTAAGAAAAATAAATGAAAACAGGATGTTTTCAGATGATTGATTGGTGACTTCTGCCTCAGTGCCATTGCAGAGTGTCCTATCTCCAGCTTGTGACTGAAGCTGAGCTTTATGCCATTTACCCAAGGTACATAAATTCTTTATCATGACTCAATCAGCATCCTCCCTTTCTAATCATATTTAATCTATAATGAATTTGACTCTAAGAGTCAAAATAAGCTAATGAGAAAGACTACCTCCTGTTCAGTTGTTAAAGGACTATGGATACAGCCACTCTAAATTTCACTCCATAGTGAACATGATTTCATAAATATGAAGAAATTTAAGCTTTCCAATTCTCTCAAAATATGCAGATAAACACCACATTTGTCATGTACAATCTAGGGAGTTTTCTGAGGTCACTGAAGAATTGAGGGAATTTTCCATTATCTCACATGTGTCAAATACAAGATTTCATTCCAGATCTTCCTAATCCCAGTCTTCTACCACCATGTCATGATACTTTTCATTTGTACTTTGACTCATAAAAATTAGATTATTATTGTTTAGTAGTTAATCCATGTGTGATTCTTCCTGATCCCATATACCTGTTGGAGGTAAGGGAGGAGAGAGTCTTGGCAAAGATACTGGAGTAGTTCATCATTTCAGTCTTCAATGCATTCTCATTTTACAGATGAGGAACTGAGGCAAATAGGACTAAGTGATTTGCCCAGGCTTACACAGCTAGTAAGTGTCTAAGGATGAATTTGAACCCAGGATCAATTTGAATCCAGGCCTGTTGTTCAATCCATTTTACCATCTCTAGCTCCCAGAATTAGAGACATCTGTTAATTCTGCAGATGTGGAAAGAAGAGATAATTAAATTGACTGTGTGTCTAAGTTACTTTTTCCTGACTATTAATTGTCATATGATAAAATTTTGTAAACTCTAGAAAGGAAATCTATTTGGGCATATCAAAGCTCAGGTTTGTTATAGATATGACAAGAAAAGTTATAACTAAATAGAAGCATGTGTATAATTAAATGACAAAACATAGTTTGAAAAATGATTTTCAACTCTTCAATTTTCTTAGTAAGAATTTAACAAACTAGAAGAGGGAAAAAGCAACAATACTTTCCTGACATAGAGTCTCAGGGAAGTCACTAATGGTTAAGCCATGGAGGAAGGAGACTAAGTTTATCACCTATTGAAACTCTAAAGTTAGAAGGAAGCTTCAAACTCTGCCTCACTCAGTCAATTATTTGATTAATCAACAAACATTTATTACACAATCTCTGTTAGTAGACTATGTGCCAAGAATTTTGCTGGTGGGACAAAGAAAGGCAAAAACAGTTCCTATCTCAAGGAGTTTACATTCTAATGGAGGAGTCAACATGTCTGTGAATAGGTATCTCAAGATCTATATAAGTGTAAGTGGAAAGTAACCTCAAAAGATGCCAGCAGTTGGTTGGAAAAGAACATAATTTGAACAGAGAGTGGTGTTTGAACTAAGTTTTGAAGGAAGCCCATATTTTAGTAGAATTAGATGATAAAAGGAACACCCCAGTATAACAACCAGTATAAAAGATATAGAGTTAGGCAATGGGGTGTCCTGTGTGAGGACGCTCAAGCAGGCCAACTTGGCTGAATTGCAGTGTCATGGTGGGAAGGAGAGTATAAGAGTACTGGAAAGAGAGGTTGTGAAGATCTTTAAATGTCAAACATAGGACTTCATAGTTAATCCAAGGAGTAAAGGAAGACTACTGGAATTTATTAAATGGGACAAGCAGAGATGATGGAGGAAGGGACATGGTCAAACCTGAACTTAGGCAATGTGGAGAGGAATGGAGGAGTGACCAGAAGCAGGCCGGTCACTGAAGGCTATTTTAATAGCAGCCATAATAGGCAGTGTGGTATGTCAAAAGAACATTGGTTTTGATGGGTTTGATTCAAAATCTAACTGCTCATTTTAACTGTGACTTTAGGCAGGTCACAGAACAATCCATAAAGGACTTGGAAGGCTCATCTAGTCCAACTCTGTTTTCAGAAGTATGGAGAGGAAGTAATTTATAAAAAGATGGTAAGGAACAGGGGTGGGATTTGAACCAAGATTTTTCTGGGACTAAATCCATTATTCTTTTAATTGCATTATATGTAGTGCCATAGAGATCAATGGAGATCAGAGACACAGAAAGGAATGTGAATAAACTGTTCCCAGTATCCTCCTCTTTGGTCTTTCCCTATCCTAAAATGACATGATGGCTTTTTCTCAAGGTTCCTGCCATTTCCCTTTCATCAGGTAATTGCTCTTTGTTGGTCAGAATTAGGTCCAATGTCCTAATTTCCATCTTACTTCATCTTCCTTAAGATGATATAAGCAGAGATCAGTTTCAAAAATAGCAATTGAGGATGATACCCTTTGTTCATTCCTCTCTCTCCATTGGCCCCTTATCTATACTCAAAGCCCTGCTCTAAGGTTGTTGTTGTTGTTGTTGTTGTTGTTTTCATGAAGCATTCCCTTATCCTTCCAAAGGTTTCAATCACTCTATCATCCAATGATTTTATTTTTATGTTGTGATCATGTTTCCTTTATTTCCTAGATACATATGTGCCAACTAATAAGTATATATATGACTCATGTACCTAGTATTATACAAGGAGTTATGATGTTAAGAAAAAAATCAAAAAGTCATTCCCTAAAAGGACCTTGCAATCTAACAGGGAAGACAAAATTTACATATACGAATATACAATAAACAGATAGAAGGTAACCAACGGGACTAAGGGACTTTTTTATTGACTAATTTTTTTTAACTTCACAAATACCAACACCATTTTATACACACACAGTAGTTGGTTGTTGATACATGTCTGCTGAATAAATCAAGAAATGAGTGAGAATATATATCTTGGATATATTTTTATTTTTTCATATCTTAATAAATGCCACATCCCTCTCATAGAATATGTTTCTTTAGAGCAGGAAATTATTTATTGCCTTTTCTTTGTGTCCCTTTTAGCTGGCCTAATTTTTTAAATACAGTAAGTGTTTAATAACCATTTATTGGGTGGATAAATGGATTTAACAGTCACAATGGGTGCTCATTACAAGCTGGTATGAACTGAAGAGGATTAAAGCAATACCGGCTTTTTCAGAGGGAATGTTTATTAGACATTTTCTTTTTTGACTCATGACAAACATGGGGGGGGGATGAAATAGAAGAGAGCTTACATGAAAATTTATATAGTGAAGGTGGAAGGCATAACTTCTAAAATCCAAAAAGGAGAGCAGTAGGGGAAAAGAAGAAACATTGGCTCGTTTCCTTTATACTAGAATGTTAGAACTAGACAAAGTCAACCCAAAATGTGAAAGTTGGAAAGGATCTTAAAACATGGCATTAAGTTAGAAGGCTGATTGTAGGAACCACAAGGGACCTTAGAACCTTACCAGAGCCAGCCCTTTCTTTTTACAAGAGGGAAGAAAAGACCTAAGTAGGTGAAATTATTTGACTATGATTATATGACCAGTAATGTATGGACAGAAGTAAGATTTAAATTTAAATCTCCTCACTATAAATTCAGTCATTTTATTCCCCATTTTACAAATGAAACTATTCAATTTGCTAAAGTGTCTGAGACAGCATTTAAATCCAGGGTTTGGGATCGAAAAGCCAGTCATATACATAGGAGTAGATGGCAGCTGAGATTCTTCCCAAGTAAGTTTCTATAGTTTTGTCTTCCCCAAGAGACAGCATAGTATAGCAGAGAGAACATTGGTTCTCAGGTCAGAAGATCAGAACTCAAATCCAAGTTCTCACTGCCTCAGCAACCACTGAGCTTCCCCTCTCTGGGTCTGATTTTTATTCTATCAAACAAAGGGAATGAATTTGATAATCTTGAAGGGCCTTTCAAGTTTTAAATCCTATGTTCCCTATGTTTTAAGAAGGACTTAGGACCAGGGGATGGTAGTGATTGAAATCCTGAATGATGAGGCAGAATATATTCCAAAAATCTTTTCCCTGAAATGTAATGTATTGAGAATCATCCCCCTGGCAAATGGGGAGGAGGAAAGCAACAGAGACTAGAAGGGCCAATAGCCTGTAGGATCACAGTAGTCAGGGCAGCTTATTAACCTGATTGTCAATAATGTCAGGGTAAATGTTCCTAATGTTTTCTTAAAAGCCTCCAAGCATTTTATTGTATCTGACCCTTCGTCTAATAGTCATCTGGCAAAACCCAGCCAATATCAGTATATGCCATTTAGCAGGAGGAAAGATCCCATTGCAAAGCCCTATGTGGGGAGATGGTTGAGGTAGAGACAGTGGATTGGCAGGGAGAATGGTGCCAGCAATTCCAGGATGGAAAATATTCCTCCTCCTCCTCCTCCTCCTCCTCCTCCTCCTCCTCCTCCTCCTTTTCCTCTTCCTCCTGCTCTTTCTCTTCCTCCTCTTCCTCCTTCTTCCCACTCAGTCCCATTCCTAGCTAACTGACATACCAGGGAAATAGAGTTCGCACATCCCCAGATAATGGTGAATTAGCGGCTTACCCAGACTTAGTTTGCATAAATGGTGAGACAAAATGCTGGATTCATATCCTACCCACCATACTTACCAACTGGTAGACTGTGACTCACTCATACCACCTGTGAGCCTCAGTTTTCCAGTTGGTAAAATGGGGATCATATTATCCCAAGGCAACTGATAGTAGACTGGAGAGAACTGAGCAGTCAGGAAAATATGAGATTAAGTCACTAGATAGTTGTGTGATGTTGTCACAATATTGTTTTGCTTCAATTCCCTTAACTATAAAACAGAAAAAAACAATAGCATCTTTCTCACAGAGTTGTTGTGAGGGTCAAATAGGAAAATATTTGTTTAAAAAACGCTTAGCATAGTACTTGGCACATAGCAGGTATTATCTAAAAGTGCATTTATTTCTTTCTCCCTTACCCACAGTGCCTATTTCACTGGAGTTTTTGTGAGATCCAAAAGAAACAATAATGTCAAAAGGTTTGTAAAGCTCTAAATATACTAAATTTTTTTTTATTTTTAGTCTTCTCATTATTCAGGATAGGGGAAGTCATGGTCCAGTTGTCCATTGCCCTGGTCATTTCTTGACACCACATTTTTTTTTGCTGAGGTAATTGAGGTTAAGTGACTTGCCCAGGGTCACACAGGTAGGAAGTGTTAAGTGTCTAAGGTCAGATTTGAACTCAGGTCCTCCTGACTTCAGAGCTGTGCTTTGACATTCCATTTTAAGGACACTGACAAGAGCAAAGAGAAGAAGGAATTACCACTTTGAAAGAAATTCTCAGGGTCATGGCCTATGAAGATAAGTGAAGGGCCTGGGGAAGTTTCTTGTTGCCAGAGCCATTCAAAGGATGATATCATGACTTGTAAAAGAATTGAATTTAAGTGAGTCCGGGCTGTGCAAAGTCTCCAGCCTCAGTCTCTCCTCTGGAGTCATCTGGGTCCAGTGGCAAGACATAGGTCAGGATAACTGGAGATAGCCCTGGATGCAGTGGGAAACTTGGCATTAAGCTAAGCTCTTTCCCAAGTCTCAGTTTGTCTGAAGCAACACCCATTCAGTGCTTAAAGGCAAAGTTAGAAAGGAGGCAAAAGATGGCCTAGTTTCAGTTCCCCAAAGAATCAGAGTGGGAAGAGAAGACCTAGTTTCTGAGGGAAAGTTTACCCCAGAGAAGAATAAGGGGCAATATGACAGCTGTTTTCAAGGACTCTCGTGTGGCAGACCTAGCTTTATTCTGCTTTCTTCCAGAAGGTAGAACAAAGACTTGTGCTTTAGTGGATAGGGCACTGGACTTGGAAGAGCAGGTTCAGATCCTACTTCTGCTACTAACTAGCTGTGTCACTCTGGGCTAGTCAGTTCAACCTCTATTTGCCTCATCGGTGCAATGAGAAGGTTAGACTTGACCGCCCACATGACTCCCAGTTTCAAATCTATGATTCTATTAATACCAGGCTGAAGTGACCAGAAGGAAGTATTGATTCAGTGGAAAGAACCTGATAATGCTAATAATGATAGGTAGTGAATGCCTAATCATTGGAGGGATGTTAACAGAACTTTTAAAGTTAATTTAAGATTGGATTAGATAATCAATGAAGTTCCTTCCAACTATAGGTTTTAAGGACTCTTCATTTCTCCCACCAATCTTTTTTTTTCTGTTTGTTTGTTTTTGCTGAGGCAATTGGGATCAAGTGTCTTATCCAGGGTCACACAGTTAGGAAGTGTTGTGTCTGAGGTCAGATTTGAACTCAGGTCCTCCTGACTTCAGGTTGGTGCTGTAGCCACTGCTACCTCTCCCACCAATCTTCTTTTGGTGGTATTATAGAGTTGGGAAAAGAACAAAATAGGACAAAAGATGGGACAAAAGAAACAAGCAGCCCCCATTAATAGCTCAACTGTGTCATTATTGCTCTGAATGGTTTAGAGTTGAGAATCTAAAAGGATCCCAAGTAGATTAACCCACCCAATATTCTGTCTCTGGCTGCACTGAGAAACCATGTTTCATGGAGATACCTGATAGTTGGTTTCAATTTATAAGAGCAGAATTCATTTGGTTATTGAAAGGCTGTGCTTTGATATCAAAACGACATGGGGTTAGAGCCAATCTTTGACAAATATTGTTCATCTGGACAAATCATTTAATTTGTTAGACAGCCATTTTCATTGATAGAGAACTTTCTTATCAATAGTTTTTTACTCCAATGAAATTTTCTTGTCCAGATCAAATATTTAAGGCAGGGCTAGATTATAACAAAAAGAATAACTACAACAATATTATTATCATCATCTCACTTGGTCCTTAGTTAAGGAACCCAAGTATTATTATGCCCACTGGAATCTGAGGCTCAGACAGATTGAGTTATTTGTGGCAGCAGGTAGAGATTATATATGTTCGGGGTCTACTATACTCAATACTGTGCAGCACTGACTCAATCCACAGCCATCATCCATAACAAAACCTTTGTGGTATGAATCCCTGCCAACTTTTTATTAACACTACGAAGGATCAAGAGCAAATCATATTGTCTTTAAGCCTCAATTTTCCAATCCATGCAATGGGAGCTAATAATACTTACACTACTCACTTTACATAGTTATAAAAAATGTCTGGAAATCTTAGTCAGGTCTAAATATTTAACCAAATCATCCCCTGCTCCAGAAGCTTTGATGGTTCATTATTGTCTGCAGAATAAAATACAAATATTTCAGCTGAATGCTCTTCACAAATCTAGCTCCAGCCTATTTTTCCAATTTAGTTGTCATTCCCCTTCCCTCCCGCATCCTGTTTTCAAGTCACATTGATCTTCTTGCTCTTCTACATAAGAATGTGTCATGTCCCCTTTCAGACTCTGCACAGGCATGTTCCATAATTGTGGCACTCTCCCTCTACCTCATATCTTGAAATCTCTAGCTACCATTAAGATTTAGAAGTGCCATTGTCTTCAAAAGGTTCTTCTGCTTTCCCACTTCTTTCATAACACTTTTTCAAAAAATTGTTATTTTCCCATCCCCACACAGATATCTTTGTATTTGTATTTCCTTATCAAGTGACTTGCCTAGGTAGGATTAGGCAGTTAATAAGCAGTAGAGCAAGATATAAATCCAGATCTTCTAACTCCAATTCCATTGCTCTTTCCAGCAATGCCTTAGATCCTTCTGTTTCCTTCCTGATCAGTGATAAACTGAGCCATAACTTGTCTGTAGCAAACAGTACTATAGCAACCAGAAGGCATCCTTCTCTCCTAGCAGTCTTTTTGCTGGCTCCAGTAATTCACTACCTACTCCCCCACTTAGGAATTGTCTTTCCCATTGCTAAATGGATAAGAAGATGGACACTGCAGACAGATCTGATGTCTGACATCTACTTTAGGCTTTGCCACTTTGTGCCTAGATGACACAGGGTAAGTCTTTACCTATGTGGGCTTCAATTTCCTCACCTGTAAAATGATATTAGATTCCTTCTAGCTTTAAATCTTTGCTTCTGTAAGTATGTCCAACCTAGCCAGAGGGCCCACATTGTGCTAGCAAGTTTGGGGACCATCGCCAAATGGGATGCCCAAGATCAGTGGTAATGGCACTAAATGTCAGCATCCCCCACAGCTGCCTTGATGTCTCCCTACTCTCTCCACAGAACTTCAAATAACTTTGAACCTCATAAGGAAATTCCTAGTTACAGTTTTGGTTGCAGGGGTTTCTACGATCATCCAAGAAAGGCACTTCACAATCAAAGAAATCCAGAAGGACCTAGCACTTAGTAGGTGCCTAATAATTGCTTATTAAATTGAATCAAATTAAATAGAAATGCTTAATGAATGAATTGGATTGGATTGAATTGAATCAAATAGAATGCTGTAGTTTCTGGATCTTTATATCTACTAAAAAAAGAGTTCAAAAGAGTCAGAACCCTGCTGCTTCTTCAGAAATTCATGTAAGAAATCATGAAACTGGCAAACCCTAAGAATTAATTGTGGGCATGTCTCAGCATGAACTGTTTGCCTAGCTGGATTCTTCTTTTCCTTCATAACACAATGGGAAGTCAAAAGGCTTATTTATTAGCAGGGCACTCTGCAGGTTAATTGGAGGGCCTAGGCCTACAGTTTTGGCCATGAAACAATAATAATAATTTTCAGACATATTTCTAAATTCAAAGGGTCCACTAAATCTTATCCCTGCCTGAAAATAATTTACTCTGCTTCGCTGGCCAGCTGAGGCTCCCTGGAAACAATTCTTCCCCCCTTCCCACCTCATAATATAAACCTAGAGCATTCAGCCATTAGTGAGTAAAATTAAAAGCATTTTTTTATCCAATGAATTTGGAAGTGGGTGAGTGAGTATGTGTATGTGTGTGTGTGTACCTGTCTATATTAATAGCTAGGTCCAAATATTCAAAGGATTAGAGGGAGAGAGGCACCAAAGTGTTAGCCATTTTTACTCAGGCCAAAAAAATCTATGAACTAGAATCAAAGTCCCTCCCTAAACTGCTTTGTATCAATTCAAATATGCCTTTATAAGTGTCTTTCCCCGTTCCCTAGCTAGAGGATAAGATCCTTGAGGTCACAGGTTGTATTTTTTATCCACAGCACTTAGCATAGTGACCACCTCTTAGTTGCTTGGTAAATGCTTCTAAACAATTAGTCAATAAACATTTATTAAACATCTACTAAGTGCTCAGGGCTAGGAACAAAAAGAAAGGTAAAAGACAGTCTGTATTCTCTAAGACCTCACAGTCTAATGGGGGAAAACAGATAAACAGAAATAATAAAAGGAAGGCTTTAGAATGAACAGGAATTGGGAAAAGCTTCTTCTAGAGCAAAGCTTCTTAAACTGTGGGTTGAAACCCTTAGTAAAATCGAGTCTCCTCACTCTGACTTACCTAATACATCTAATTTGTTGCCAAGACCATGGCAACAAGAGATGTTGTAGCATCTCTTGCATATGCACCCTTCTGCCCTTTGACACTGCTCGCTTTGGGGACTACTTCAAAAGCATGCTGGTTTATTTGACTGCTACAGATACAACCTCAACAAAATGGATGTATTAGGTAAGAGAGAATGAGGAGACTCTGGAGGACTGGGAGAACTGTATTACCCTCCACACAATAGAGAAGTTTGGGAAGGGGAGAATGTAAGGGAGAAAATGGTGAGTAATGTTTTGGATTGAGTGAATTTAAGATATCTATAAGACATCCAATTCAAGATATGATATAGCAGTCAAAGAGACATATCTTCTGGTCAACAGAGAAGTGAGAGTTGGACAAATAGATCTGAGAATCATCTGCATGGAGATGATAATTGAATACGTGAGAGCTGACCAGATTGCCAAGTCACATAGTATAGAGGAAGAAGAGATTTAGCATGAGCGCTATGGGACACTCACAGTGAATCAAATGATAGATTAATTAGCTAGTTATAGAAAAAAAACATTTTTTGCTATTCTACTTCATGTGATGCTACAGGATGTTTGTTATATTATCATTCCCATTTTAGAGATCTAGGAAGGATCTTACAAGCTATGTGGTCCAATTTTTCATTTTACAAATCAGGAAAGTGAGGACTTAGGAGAAATGAGAGCATAAGTGACTTTCCCAATAATATGTCAAAAGGAAACTTCAGGTGAAATTCTAGTACTATCTCTCCTACAGACTCACTGTGTGACCTGGTATAGATGAAAATCAAAATTTCATAATTTAAAGAAACCTCATCAGCATCAATTAACATGCATTTCATAAGTGTTTACCCTATGTCAGTCAATGTACTCAAACTTGGAGATACAAAGAAAGGAAATAAAAGTCCCTACCCTTAATGGAATCCAAATTGTCACTGAAAAAAATCACTGTGGTATCCCCAAGAAATCTTGCCATGTATCAGGCTCTGTCTTAAGCACTACCAATATCCATTGATCCAACTATCCCTTTATCTATCCACCTATCTGTCTACTTCTCTATTCATGTCTATCTATTTCTTTATATATCTAACTATATCTCTAACTATTCATCTATCTACCTATCTACCTACTCATCCATCCATCCATCCATCCATCCATCCATCCATCCATTTAATAATCAATCTATTTGTTTATCATATACCATCCATTTATCTCCCTCTATCCATCTATCTATCCATTCATTCATCCATTTATCTATTTATCTATCAATCAATCTAAACATCCATCCATCCATCCATCTATCCATCTTTCTATCTAGCTAGCTATATATGTCTATGTATGAATATATGTACACACACCTATATAGATAGCTCTAGATAGACAGACAAGCAGAGATAGATAGATAGATAGATAGATAGATAGATAGATAGATAGATAGATAGACAGACAGATGGATGGATAGATGTGATGTGGAACATTCAGGGAAGACTAATACCTTTGCTGTGAGGGTTTTCTGCGTCCTTTTCAGGGCTACTCATTAACCTTTGATGTCCACTTGATTCACACAACTCTCACCTATACTCCCAAAAAGTTGTAGAATGCACAGAACCCACAATCTAATAAACTGTTTGGACAGAGAGGTTAAACTAGGTTGAACCTAAACAAGGGATTTCAGGCCCATCGGTGAGTTGGGGGGATGACTGCCCCAGGCATGTGAAGATGATGAAAGGGCAAATGAGAACAATTCATTGGAAGGACCGCAAAGAAAACTGAAGGAACTGCACTTGGTCAGACACTAAAGGTCATCCATTCTGTCCCAAACTTTACTTTTATCTTCTGATGACTCTGGAAGAGTATATAAGGCCAACATCTTCACACCACTCTGCCTCACTTAAATTCAATTTACATATGACTCAAAAAAAATCATCCATACCATTTCTTATTATCTGTCTATCTACCTATCCATATATGCATATATACTTAGAGAGACACAGAGAGAAACACATACACACAAGAGAGAGAGAG